>JAULKK010095775.1:0-17704 GCA_032355705.1 Rubia peregrina
GGCCCAAATCTTGCCAGCAATGCTCGAGAGAACTCACCACACGTCATTGGTCCACAAAGCTTTGCCAACTAACGGTGCCATTACCCCTTCCATATGGATGGAAGCGAGGGCTACTTGTCTGTCCTGCTCGATTGATCGATATGAAAAAATATGGCTCCGCCTTGTACAACCAACCCGCCGGATCTTCTCCATTGAAATTGGGAAATTGAAGCTTAGTGTCATAGTTTGGAGGCTGGTTTATGACTGCGTGATTTTGGGGGTTACCAAAAGGTTTTTCATCTATGCTTTGGCAAACACATGGGGATTGGATTTCGCTGAGAATTTGTTCCAAGCTGGATTCATGCCTTGCCCGAATGTTATATACTACATTTCAAAATTTGGGGTTGGTTTTGTTACGACTATCCATCACAACTGGAACAATCAGTTCTAATACCAAATGATAGGATTCAGATAAGAAAATGAAGAAGTAAGATAAGGAAAGAAAAAAGAAGAAGATAATTTCCATTCATAAAAAATCATCTCATGCAAACATCCCCTCTTTATAGCCTAATGATATAACCATAAGTAGAAAGAAAAAAAAAGAGAGGAAAGAATCAATAATCCGGATTCACGTATTCCTAAATCATAGATTTGACTAAGACTAACTCTTCGGTAAATTTTTAAGTTACCATATTAAAATGTCACTCCAGTAAATTCAATGGGTGATTTTATTTGCACCACTTTATTTTTTATTTACGCCATTTTTTTTATAAGTGTGTTAGATTTATAAGTAGTGAAATAGAATAAGTTGCTACGTACACCAACTTCATTAAAGTTAATCAAACCACCATCGTTACAAATGATTATTTCATTAGAAAAATCCCAACAATTTCCCTAATTTTTCCTCTAAAATAGGGAATGAAAATCAATACTCCCTCCGTCCTAGTCTCCTAGATTAAATTGCACAAAATCAAAGATTCAGTTAAATTAAGAAAACTTTGGCTATATATTTGAATAAATATATAAACAATAATATTGTTGTATGCGATATGCTGGATTCGTCATAACAAATAGTTTCTAAAAAGCTACAAAGTAACTTTTTTTTACCGATATTATACATAGTTAAATACATTAACGGTCAAATATATGTGTTGGAGATCGTGAAAAAAATTATGTGCAATTTAATTTGGGACAGAGGGAGTATTCCATTTAGAGTTAAAAGTTAAACTTTTAATCACTTCATATACTATAAAAATTAATCGCTAGTTTTTAAAAACAATCAACATAACAAATTTCAAACTAAAAGTTAGATGTTAAATAAAAACTAGTATTATTTTCGTATTCTTTTCATATTGTCACCCAATTTTTAAATAGAAGGTAGCAACATTCAAAAAAATTAAAAAATTATAAACTATAAACCAAAGAGATTAATGCAAACTTCTAAACAACTCATTATTAACATCAATAAATTATTGATAAAACCCAAAAAAAATATTTAAAAAAGTCTCTCACCTGAGCTCTAGATTGTAGTGGTTTCCCTAAAAAAGTTGTTGTTGGAAGTCGAAAGTATTTTTTAGTAGTATCGGAAGAATGAGGGAAATATGAAACTTAAATTTTTAATAGAAAAATAAATATTGTGTTATGATTTGATGCATTCAATTGGAATTGCATTAAATTTTCATTCCTTGTAAAAAAATCTCTTTCTACAAATATAGGGAAGGATATGTTCTCTTTCATCAAAATTCCTATTTTTAGGAATGAGATGAGGAAGCTGTTAATATGGAATGAAAACCAATATTCCTTATATTTTTCTAACTCAACTCCAACAGATGTCCTATTTTGCATAATCTGACATTTATTACACTATAGTTACGTTTTCATTTATTACTAAGAGTTCATTTTTAATCACTTCAAAATACATTATAAAAATTAAATTAGTTTTTAAAAACAATCAACCTAACATATTTGAAACTAAAATTTCGATGTTAATTAGAAACTAGCTATTATTCTTTTCGTATTCTTTTTATATATTCACCCAGTTTGAAATAAAATGTAACAACATCCAATAAATTCAAAAAAAATTGTAAACTATAAACCAAAGAGATTAATTCCAATCTTCTAAACAAATCATTACTGACAAAATCCTACAAAAAAATATAAAGAAACATCTCACATGTGGTAGAGATTGTAGTAGTTTTCTCTAAAAAAAATTGTCGGAAGTCAAAGGTACTTTTTAGTAGGAATTGAAGAATGAGGGCGACATGAGACTTGAATTTTTAAAACACAAATGAATATTGTGTTAAGATTTGAAGCATTCAATTGGAATTGCTTTAAATTTTCATTCCCTATTTTTTTCCTCTTTCTACAAATATAGAGAATGAAGTATTATCTTTCATCAAAATTTCTATTTTCGAGGATGTGATAGAGAAGCTGTTGGATTTGAAAACCATGTAAAACTTCTATATTCAATGAAAATCTAGGCATTGCAGGCTATTTGACAGAGCGGGCTGAATTTGGATATTTTGAGGAAAACTCAGTGAATTTGGACGATTTAAAAATTAATGCATTAATGCTAGAACCTCTTGACATTCCCATTAGAAAAAACAAAACGTCAGCGCCAATTCCGAAGAGTTCCTCTTGAGAGACTACAATCTATAAGTATCCATTAATTTTTCGCAAAACAGCACCATCCTCTGTGCTAAGCTTATGCAGCGGATTCATCAATGGCGAAGCGCGCCAGGAATGCGATCCAGGTTGATAGGATCAGCGAGTTACCCGATCTGGTCATTTCTCATATCCTTTCCTTAATCCCTACAAAAGATGCTGTTGCAACAAGCATCCTCGCAAAAAGATGGAAGTCTCTCTGGACTAAAATAACCTCCCTCCACTTTGATGACTTCCACACCGACGATGTGCAAAACAAGAAAACGATGAGTTTTGTGCAATTTGTTGACGAGGTCTTACTCCAACATGATGCTGAATATCTGAAGAAATTTCGGCTGAATTGGTGTTATGGATGTCAGGCCGCTAATATTTTTCTCTGGGTCAGCTATGCAATCACTGTGAACGTTCGAGTTCTCATTCTTGAAGTTAGTTTTGATGATAAGAGTATGAATTTTCGTATTCCCCTACCTCGTACACTTTTCACTTGTGGGGCATTGGAACATGTCGAATTATGGGGTCCTTTTCTGGTTAAAGTCCCTTGCCTAGTTTATCTTCCTAAACTGAAAGCTCTGAGTTTTACTCATGTTTACCATGAATCCGATGAGTCTTTTTGCAGACTTGTATCTGGCTGTCCGGTGCTCCAATTTCTCAGAGTTGGAAGCTATCGAACTGATTGCGTGCGAGGTTATAAGATTTCCTCTCTCTCACTGAGATACATTCAACTAGATTTGCGTCGCTGCGATCACATCCGAATGCTGGAACTTGATGCGCCCGTGCTTCAATCTCTGGTTTTACACGGTGAGGCGTGGAAGATAATCTCAGTAAAAGGGCTAACTAATGCAAATGAAGTAGATCTTCAACTTAAGGAGGCTTCTTATTTTGGTGTTGATGATGAGTTAGATACCAATTGGAGTGTGGAGATGATTGAAGCTCTGAAATGTGTGAAGTTTCTGACCTTAAAGGGTACATTAATGAAGGGTCTAAGCAATGCCACTACCCCCCTATCATCATGGTTTGAGCGATTGACAAAGTTGGTTCTTGAAATCGAATGTTGCCATTGGAGTTTTGTACCTGTTATTGTTGTCCACTCGATCAAATTAGAAGCCCTCAGCATCGAAAAGGTTGAATGTGGTAACGAGGCGCACAAGGACTGCTGGAAGCACCCCGAGCAAGTACCGGAATGTTTGTCGTCCAGTCTTGCAAGTGTTTCGTTTAAGGGGTTCAAAGGCCTCGAAGATGAGATGGGGATGATGAGGTACATTCTGGAGCACGGTGCGAAGCTGAAATCAATTCATCTGCAGGCCGCTGCTGATCCTCCCGACTTCATGAGTAAGTTCCGAATGTTTCAGAAGATACTAATGCTTCCTAAACTTTCTGGTGATTGCTCAGTTGAGATGACATAGTCCTTAGTACACTATTATGTTTTTGAAAAGTTGGTAGCGGAAATAAGGTTAATGTGTGATTCTCTGTCCTACTATTTAATCTGATCAGCATTTCAATTCAAGTCAACTCAGTGAAATCAATTCAGTTGGTATCAATTAAGTCGAAAAGAACAGGATAAACCAATACAAGTGGTCCAAATCAACAATCATAACTTCATAAGAAGAAAATCCAACAATCAAGACAACAAAATGCTTGTTACAGTAACAAAGAAAGAAATGGATGTACAATATTATCAACTAGAGTACATATACAGTTATTTGCTCAGACAACGCCGGTGAAGTTATTGGGAGGAGGAGGATTCTTGGTGGCAGGGGAAGCAGAAGCGGCAGCAGGGGGCGGGGCGGGGACGCCATAAACCTGGGCATTAGTCCTCAAGTCTTGCCTGCCTTTAGCTCTTCCCACAAAGTAGCACCCGAAACCCAGAAAAATTGAGAACAGGATGAAAGGAAGCGATATCACAATCACCATACCCATTTCAGCTCTCGCTTTATATTCTTGAAATGCTTAATTTTGCGTTTTGTGTGTGTGTGTGAGAATGAGAGGGAGAATGTGAGTAGCCTGAAAGAAGATGGAAGTATATATGGGGCTTGAAGGGCTTTAACGTTCAAATTTGTAACGTATAGTTTTGGTGTCGGTGGACCTGGGAAAAGGCACGTTGGCATTATTAATTATGGGTCCTATCTTCCTCTCAATTTAACGGTACCATGCCTTTTGTTTTTTCTTAAAAAGTCTTTTCCCTCTTGTTAAAATTATTGCGTTTCTGAAAACCTCCTCGTAATTATGTAGCACTCCTCAATCCTCATACTGATTTCTTTTGAGAAATTATTCTGGTGTTTTTGGACCTGCTTTTAAAATTTCATTAATCGTAGCAAGGTTATTTGTCATAATCCACATATTTCAACTCATATGAGTTTATATGCTTTTAAAATTTCATAAATTGTAGCAAGGTTACTTACCATAATAGGTAAATTCACAGGTTTCAACCCATATATGAACTCATATGGGTTTATATACCAACTCATGTGGGTAAAACTCACGGGTTTCAACTCATATATTGACTCATATGGGTTAATATACCAACTCGTATGAGTAAACCTGCAGGTTTCAATTCATATGAATTTTTATACCAACTCATATGGGTAAACCCACAAGTTTCAAGCCATACATTAACGCCTATGGGTTCATACACAAACTCATATAGGTAAACATACGGGTTTCAACCCATATGGGTAAACCTACAGTCAACCCATAAACCCAACTCGTCCGACTCATAATTTTTAAATACATATTTGACTCATCACCCATTTAACTCATTACTCATATTATCCATAGCCATCTGGGATTGAAAATAGACAACCGATTTGTCCCGCGAGTTACGGGTTTATTGTGCCACCTCTAGATTGAAGCTAGTCTAAAATCCGATTATGACTTGAAAAATATCAACCCGAACCTGATATGAATGAAGTCAACCCCAAACCCAATTTTGACTTGAGAAATATCGATCTGAACTCGAACTCAACATGACTGAATTCAGCCCGAAATTCAAATATAGCTCGATAATCTGAACTCGAACCCGATATAAATCCGAATTTGAAATCAACCCGAACCCATAAACAACTTGAACCCGATTCAACCTCATTAATCAACAATATAACCTTACACATAATCAACCTAAAACGGATGTAGTTGTAAAAAAACTAACTAGCATTTAATATGAAACCAAGACGACTTGGCTATGAGTCAAACTAATAAATACATTAGACATACTTATGAGAATAAAATTTATTCTCATAAGTATGTCTAAAAAATTTATTATAGATATGATTACATAAAGTCAACTCCTAAAAAATATGAATACACAAGGCTAAATTAACAATACACAAGTAAGGTTAAATTTATAAATCTAATGAATAATAGTCAAATAAAGAGAGATGTTTAATTAGAATTATGATTTTGAATTAGTAATTATACAATGTCAACTAATTATTGATTTCAAAAATAAATTTACGAAAGAATATAAAAATTAAATAAATTATAACTAAAAGTTACAAGTTACAACTAAACAAAACCCAATAATAATGCAATTGTAAAAATACTATAATTGAAACATAACATAATCCATCCTGAATTCAATCGAGTGGCTTAATAACTTGTTCAAAATGAACCAACCTGAAATGTACCCGAATCCAATATGGAACATTATTTTTTAAAATAGAGTTAAGTGCTAAAATGACCCCAAATTTAGCCTGAAAGTGCCAATATAACCCCGCAATCTCAGAAGCGCCAAAATAACCTTTGACTCCGCTAACTTTTAGTCAATGTTCGTTTGGCCGAATTCTAATGACAAAACAATTTTCCCTTACCTTAAAAAAAATTGTAAAAGAGAAACTCGTTTCTTTGTCACTCCATTGCCAACATCCATCGGTCTTTCTCTTTCGACGCAGCTGGTCTTTCTTGTTCGACAGCCAAAATGGAAAGTTGGTTGATAGGATTCCTTGATTCAATAGCCGCTAGGAATTGGTTGTGGTTGACGGGTTGGTTGTGGTTGGCTGAATGGGAAAGTTGGTTGACAGGGTGGCTATGGGGAGGGGTAGAGCATCGAGCGGGGAGAGGAGGAAGAGGGTTGTGGGTTGGCTGTGGGGTAGGTTTACGGCACAGGGCTTAGCGGCGCTAGGGTTTCAAACAGTGAGGGAGACGGAGGGAAGAAGAAACGCTAGGGTGTGGCTAAGCGGCGAGCAGGGAGAGGGAGGAGGAGGCGGCAACGAGGAGGAGGGGAAAGGGTGGTGGAGGCGGGTGAGGGAAAAGGGTGGCGGAGGCTACGGTTTTCGACGGTGGTGTTGGTGGTGAATCTGGCAGCGGCAGGGGAAGAGGAAGGAAGAAGGAGCCGCGAGGGGAGGAAAGAGGGAGGAGGGTGAGGGAAGGGGAGCCCGTCGTCGTCTCTGGCGGCGGAGGAAGCTCCTCTCCGGCGCAGGTGAAAGGTTTGACCAGGTGGTTGTGGAAATGGTGAAAGAGGTTCTCTGGGGCTAGGGAAACGGACTGGGTGGTGGTAGAGGACTGGGGTAGGGTGGTGACGGGTAGGAGTTGGTTGGTAGTGGTGGCGAGCAGGAAGTGGTGGCAGTGGCAGGCGGGAGGGAGGAAGAAGACCTAGCGGAAAGATTTTCTTTTTTTATTTTGTTTTTAAAAGAGAAGTAAATTGGAAAAAATAATTCAGCTCATGTCGGAATTCATTTGGTCAAGTTCAGAATCAGGGGGTTTGGCTATATAGGCACAAAATATATATTTTTTGAAAGTTAAGGTTAGATTGACACATACAATAATTAGTTACGGTTAAACTAGCCCATTTTGATATTGCGGGGTTATATTGGCACTTTCAGTCTAAAGTTAGGGTTATGAATATATTTTTCCCTGAAAAATAATTAACATGATCTGACACGAACAAAACTCCAGTACAAAAAATGACATGATAGTAACCCGATCCATATATAACCTGAACCGACCCAATCAGATAATATTCTGACCTAACCCAAGTATAAAAATTATATGACAGTAACCCAACTTAAACCAGCCTGACTCAAAGGAAAAAACTTACACGTTTCAATCCGACATACTGCAACCCGACACGATAACCCAAATTGACACCTCTAAGTACCGACTAATTAATGATTGTGCAATTTGATCAAAGCAATTCAAGATGCCAGGATACATTCTAATTTAATTGTTTAGTTTCACTGGAATCAACATATGTGATTATACATGTGAGATTATT
This sequence comes from Rubia peregrina, assembly GCA_032355705.1. Lineage (NCBI taxonomy): Eukaryota > Viridiplantae > Streptophyta > Magnoliopsida > Gentianales > Rubiaceae > Rubia > Rubia peregrina. The sequence goes on from JAULKK010095775.1 coordinate 7,853, forward strand.
TATGATTGATTTAAAATTATTTATATTTTTAATCTTATAAAATTATAGTTATAATAGTAGCATATGATTCGATCAATTAGTAACTTGCACAAATAATACAAGGTAAAAAAATGTGTATTCGTGTTCTAATTGAATTGTACTTTTCCTACCAATTTCACCTAGTGGAATGAATAATTTTAAAAGAAATTGTACATTACGACGAACACAATAAGATTATAAGTGAGTCATAATATTTTTATCTATATATTTACAAAATTTACAATCTAAACTATCCAACTTTAACTTAATGCATGAAACATTGATAGTGAAATGGAGGTAATGCTGACTTAAACAAAATCCATTTATCTGAGCCAAAACTTAGTGGGATCCAATTTTCAATAATCAATTACCTTATTCAGTGGGCGGTGTCAGGAAAATCAGGCATTTTTACAAAGGTCAGACTAAAGCAGATTTGATTTGCCCTGTTATAGGAGACCAATCGTTGGAGGTCCACTCAAATATTTCACAAACACCATATCCAATAGCAAGGGAGGTGTTGTAAATAGGAGCAACCCCAACTATAGAAGTAGTGCGGACCATCAAAAATATGGCACACACCGATGATGGACAAGAGGCGTCTGGTGATTCTGAGGAGGAAATGCTCCAATGGGAATTCCTCCAGTTATGATCAAGGAGTTTTCAAAATGGCAAGGCGAAACCATGTCACCACAACGGGAGTTGTCTCCTAAATATCAAGTGATGTGATCCGTCTGCCAGAACATTCTAGCGATAACATGGCCAATTGTTTGTCTGAAACCTTTGCTACCGTAGGCATTGAACCGAGCAATCCTGCGATAAACAAGAAAGTTCCAAAATTTAGATACTAGTCACTACAAATGATGAGGTTCCAACAACTTGGAGACTTTGACATATGAGGTTTCCAATCCAATGATGTGTTAGATAGCGATCATGTCAAGTTAATCACGCCATCGATGAGGTTCTCCCTTTGTTCTAACTATGAATTCGGTGGTTGTAGGAGTTAACCCAAGGATATAAGCACAACCATGTTTGCCATGGAAAATGGCCCCACCTCATTGTTTCGTGCCAGCCTCGTATGTGGACATGACTCAAAACCCTTCATTATGGCCGATACAACCCCTTTACGCTGCACCGATGGGAAGTCATGCATCTGGAGAACTTGACTCAGTTCACTAGAGCTAGTTGTTGCAGCATAATTACATGTTGCAGAGGACAGACGATGATAGGAGCACCAATGTGATCGATCGAGAGCTTGAGTGTGTTTTTGGAAGGAGTAGATGAGCAGTGTCACTTTTTATACCTCAAATTTCTATATACATATAGATCCTGGGTTAAAGGTGCCAGAATCCTTGCCTACACAGAAGAGACTGATCCAGAAGAATATCTAATGACGTACCATAACTTGATGGAATCACGGGATGTCCTAAAATACCTTATGTTTAAGTTAGTCGAGTCTTATCTCAGAGCGAAGGCCCCACGATGGTTAGAGTCCCTGCAGTAGAAAAGTGCTCATGTGTTTCTGTAAGAAGAATATATTTTTTCAAGATTGTTCCAAAGTTGCTAAATCTTTAGCAGATTTCTACTAGTGGTTCACGAATGACATTTTTAATGTAATGGAGAGGACTGATATGATGGTGATCTTGGGCTACATGAACGACATGACAGATGAGAATATGTACAAGAAACTTGTAGCTGATACGACAAACACCATCCACTAGCTCCAGGCTACAGTGGAGAAATATACAAAGGTTGAAGAAACGACAAAGAAGAAGAGAGACAATGAAATGTCAAATAGAATGACAGGTTCAACGAGCATAAGAAATTGTTGGATCCGTTAAAAAATTGTCGATACATTCTTCCAGTAACATGCAACTATACAGAGCATCCATGGGAGGAAGGCTTCATCTAAATGGTGTGAGTTTTGTAAAGATCTTGGTCACGGCACTAAATAATGCTATCAATTGAAGTCGGGAATTGAGAATTGCATTAACCGTAGGCTTTTTTAGAAGTTGTCTACTCTTCATAATTTAAGAAAGAAGATCAGCTGAAGGGTCAATATTCAGGGTCAAAAAAATAATTAACAATGGAGAAACCGGAAGTAGGGATGATACAACTAGAAGAGAGACGGTAGTCAAAAACCTCTACAGAATGAAGCACCCCGAATGGTGAATCAGGCGCAGGCTGTGGTGTCCAACATGGTGGTGAATGTGATAAATGAGTCATCGAAGATATATTATCTAACACGGCTAATGCAGGGTGGACACCGACTTGATGGCCGAAGCTTGCTCCTAGGCAGCAACTTGCAAGACAGCCCTTGGTTTGCCTAGGGATGACTCTCTGGTTCTAAAGTCAGACCAAAAGTGTTAGGTCTAGATATATATATTGAGAAAGGGTGAATAGAATGGAGACATATTGTGGTATTGGTAGGGGGTTGATCCTATAAGTTCTCCAAATCATAGTGGGATATATATACACACTATATGCACATTCCATTTAGTAATATGTGTTTTACCATAACAGAAATAACATATATTTACGATTCCATAAACATACTTCGAATAAGATATCTTCTCTTCCTAATGGGCTCCGGCCCAATGTCTATAACAGAGTACGGCTACATGGGCTTCAACCCAGGTTGTGGAAATTGGTCCAGCCATTACACTAACCTTCAAGAGAGTTGAAGTTCATGTTTTGGTTAATACCTTGGATTCTTTCAGACATCTGTGTTTGAAGGACATGAGTCGCAAGTGATCTTGTTTTTCCCCATTATCACTAGCCCCCGGTGGGAGAAACATTCACCTGTCTTTGCCTTAAATAAGGCATTGCGCATTAATTCCTTGGGCAAATAAAAGCCTTTTTATAATGACACATTTTTTCCCGCTTTCAAGGCAATATTTATTGTTTCCACTTTCAAGAATACATCCAATGTTTTCTACCATTATAAAACCCTAAGTTTTCTTTTAATTTTTACAGATTTCATTCCTTCTCGATCATGCAAGATTCTTTCTTTTCTCAATCACTCCTTTATTCCTAAGAATGTAACTTCTTTCCCATTGGAGGAAGTGTCATGCTATGAGCCCTTCACTTTTTCACTACCGATTATTCTCACTGTCGACTATTTTCCTCTGGAGGCTGGGGTTCCTCTGGAGGTGGTGTTTTCACTGCATATGATTTTGTTGATGAAAGACATGGGAAGATTTTCTGGAAAAGGGATAAACATGTCGTTGGAACCCCGGTCACGGGTGTTTTGATCAGGCCTTTTATTTCCTGCAGATACTCAACTCAACGCTCTTCAATCAGGTGAGGAACCTCAAGGTTTTTTATATTTCTCACTAATTTATGTCTGTTAACACCTTGGTTGGCATCTTTTTCAGTGGGCATCACCAGTCAGAAGGTCAAAGTGAAAGGCAACGCTTTTAAGCTTCTTAACGTGGGAGATGGCTGGCAAGAACGCTCGATGTTCATGGCCATTGCAGTTATGACCCAGAGGGGGTTAATTCATGCATTCTTCCAAGATTGCAGTCTTCCGTAACATCCCTGTAATGTGTGTGGTGTTGCTGAAGCCTTGGCTTAAAGGGAGGAGCTTATAGATGAGTTTATCTTTCCGGAGGCCGAGTGGGATAGAGTCGTCACTGCTAATACTACAGGGATCCTTGGCTTTGGTGAGGTGGTGTAGCTGGTGAAAGACTTTGTACTCCCATTTGGGGACTCAATTTTCTTTCATGTCTTCCAGTATGTAGCTTCTTCCAACATGTGCTTCGATGACTTTCTACGGACCTTTCCAATAAATTGCTAGCTCTCCCTCTTTCTCTTGTAGACTTTTATCATTTCTTCATATCACTAATTCTCCAAGGATAAACTGGGTCTTTCTCACCCTTCGATCATGGTACTTTTCATGTTATCCTTCACCTTGGCTTGGTGCAACATGGATATTTCTTTCTTTTCATCTAGAAAGTATAAGTCTGTCTAGACCTCTTCATCATTTTTTCATGTATGTGGTCCGGCCATTCGAAGGCTTGGTAGGCCTATCTCGACTGAGATCACAGCTTCCATTCCATAAAATAAATTGAATGGTTTTTCTCCCATGTTGGTATTTTAGGTTGTCTAGTATGACAAAAACATATGGGGATATTTATTTACTCACTTACCTTCAGCCTCCATCAACCAGAGCCTTGTGTCGTTGACGGTCGTTCTATAAGTGACTTCAACTTAGCCGTTGTCCTCTGGGTGATAGACCGAAGTGACTTCCGCTGGATATTAAAGTATTCACGTCACTTTTTAAAGGGACAATGTATAATCTATCTTCCATTATCGATTATGATCAATAAAAGTCTATGCAACTTGTTTCCTTTAGATTGGTCAACTTATCAGCCTCAACCCACTTACTAAAGTAGTTGATGCCTCATATAATACAATGTAAAAATGTTTATATCATGCTCTTATTGAATTGGGATTTCCCTTCCAATTTCACCCAATGAATTTCAAAGAAAATTGTACATTACAACTAGCCCAACAAGACCATAAGTATGTGATAATGTTTTTGCCTATGTATTGAAAATGTTTACCATCTAGACTATACAACTTCAACTTATAAATAATGCATAAAACATTGATAGTGAAATGGAGGTCATGATGATCAGGCTAGAGCCCATCAGTCTGAGCTGAAAACCGGTGGAACCCAAATGTTAATATTCGATTACCATGTTCAATAGATGGTGATGGAAAAACCAGACCTTTTCGCAAAGATTTGTCATAGTAAGAGTCTAGTCGCATCGTTGGAGGAGACCAATCGTTGGAGGTCAACTCTGATCCTTCACTAACAGGATATCTAGTAGCCACGGAGGTGTCGTTAATAAGTGCAGCTATGACTAGATATGTAGCATAGATTGTCATGAATGTGGCATGCTCTAATTATGGACATGAGGCGTTAGATGATTTTTAGAAGAAAGCACTCCAATAGCCTTTCCACCAGTCACGATCGGGGGAGTTCGGGAAGTTCATGATGGAAAGACCAAACTCAGTCACCACAACATAGCTAGTTATCTTCAAATCTCAAGTGACGTGATCCGTCCACCAAAACATCCTAGCGATATCATAGACAATCATTAGTCTGAAGCCTTCGTCAACGCAAGTGTCTAACCCAGCAATCTGTATGAGGGGAACAGCTCTAATACCACTTTCTGGGGAGAGAATAGCTATGATATTACTTTGTTGGAAGGAAAACTTTGAATGGTTTAGGAAAGTTTGGGAGAGAATGGAAGAACTTGGAGGAAGAGGCTATTTGTATAAGGAGAATGTTTCTATTATTTTTTGCCTGGTTGAAACTCTACTACATCACCCATATTTATGCTAGTGACCTCATTCAACCAATGGCTAAGATCGTGTCATCCCCACTCTAATCTAATGGCTACAATTAGCTTTCTAGAATTCTCTACAACTCCATCTTAATCTACACATTCTAGAGATGTTCTAGAATCTACTCTAGAATCTTCCATACTTCTTAAGAATTCTTTGGATTTCTTCTAGATAATGGGTCACTAAGAATATCATTTGGGATAAACCCAAAATCAAGTTTAATCTTTAACAGCCCCCCTTAAACTTGATTTTCCACTCCAAGCAAACTCCTCATCCTGATAAAATCATTGTGCTTGAGAGGTTTGGTGAAGATATCTGCCAATTGATTAACCGTCTTCACATGTTCCACTTGTACATCTCTCTTGGCGATGCACTCTCTAATGTAGTGATACTGCATGTCAATGTGTTAACTTTGATCATGGAAGACTGGATTCTTGCTCAAGTTTATTGCTAACTTGTTGTCCACAAAGAGCTTTGTTGGCTCGTCTTGCAGCAACTTCCACTCCTTTAATTGATTTCGTAACCAAATTGTGTGGCACACACATGAATTAACAGCTACGTACTCTGCTTCACATGATGAAAGAGTCACAATCGGTTGTTTCTTGGACATCCATGTGAAAGTTGTACCCCCCATATAGAACACGAAACCATATGTACTTTTGTCATCATCATTATCTCCCCTCCAATCACTATCACTATATCCAACAACTTTGTACTCATTGGATGTAATGTAGTGTAAGACAAAGTTTGTAGTACCTTTAATGTACCGAAGAATTCGTTTTGCTGCCTTTAGATGAATTGATGTCGGACACTCCATATAGTGACTAACTACTCCAACCGCATATAGGATGTCTGGTCTTGTGCATGTCAAATATCTTAAACTTCCTACCAAAATCTTAAAGTGTGTAGGATCCACCTTTCCTCCTTCCTCGCGTATGGTCAACTTGACTCCACACTCCATAGGCGTGCTAACTAGATTAGCATCATTCATCCTGAACTTCTTGAGCACCTCCTTAGCATGGCCTTCTTGGGAGATAGAGATATCTTCTCCATCTTTCTTTACTTTAATGTCGAGATAGTAACACATAAGCCCAATCTCCGTCATTTCAAACTCCTTTGCCATATCTTTCTTAAAGTCTTCGAACATGCTTGAACTCCTTCCAGTGAAGATCAAGGCATCCACATACAAGCATGCAATAAATATCTCATCATTTTGGATTTGATATAGAGTGCATGCTCATATGAACACTTGATAAAATTTATCTTCTTGAAGTACTTATCGATTCGTGCATTCCAAGCTTTTGGGGATTGCTTCAGCATGTATAATATCTTTTTTAACTTCAGAACCTTACTTCTTTCCCCTTGACTATGTATCCTTGTGGTTGCTGGATGTAAACTTCTTCTTCAAGAACGCCATTTAGGAAGGAAGACTTCACATCCATCTGATGTATCCTCCATTTGTTTTGGACTACCAATGAAATTGTCAGCCTGACAGTTTCAAGTCGAGCAACAGGGGAAAATATTTCATCATAGTCGATCCTGGATCTTTGGCTATAGCCTTTTTCCACCAATATTGCTTTGTATCTTTCCAATTCTCCTGTTACATTCTTCTTGGCTTTAAATACCCACTTCACTCCAATCGCCTCGTGACATTTTAGACGTGAAGTCAACTCCCATGCGTCGTTCTTCTTGATGGCACTTATCTCATCATCCATCGCACTTCTCCAATTATCTGACTCCCAAGCTTCTTCAAAGTTCATTGGCTCACAATATGCAAGCAAACAGAAAATAATGAGATTATCTTGGTTCTCCAACACCTCGTATATATCATGTAGACTTCTGAAACATGGGACTCTTTCATTTGAACTTTCATCTTCTTCATAGCTTGCATGTGGTGAAGCTTGTGGGGGTAGTTGGCTCCTCTAATTGTTGCTCGATCCTTGGTTCTTCAATACTTTCTTCTTCTAATTGTGGAAAGAAGTTGTATTCCCCTTTGAGCAAACTCCAATCACATTCTCCTTCTTCATCGAATACTACATTTCGACTGATAATGGTCTTCTTCGTATCAGGATTGTAAATCTTGTAACCCTTGGAGCTGGCATCATATCCAATGAAGATGTATTTCTCACTTTTATCATCCAACTTGCTCCGTTTCTCATTCAGTACACGGGTGTGAGTTATGCTTCCAAAAACTCTGAGATGGGAAACCCCTGGATTTCTCCCACTTCATGCCACATGTGGTGTTTTCCCCCCACAAACTACTTGTTGGGGATCGGTTGGACAAGTAGACCGCGCATGCTACGGCTTCCGCCCATAACTCCTTGGGCAATTTCTTGCTCTTGAGCATACTTCGTGCCATCTCAAGGATTGTTCTATTCTTCCTTTCCACAACTCCATTTTGTTGGGGGATCTTGGCACTGTCAACTGCCATCGAATTCCATTATCTTCACAATGCTTGTGGGACTCTCTTAATGTGAACTCTCCTCCACGATCGGATCTCACGGCCTTGATCATAAGCCCACTTTCCTTCTCCACTAAGGTTTTGAACTTCTTAAAATTCTCAAACACCTCTGGTTTCTCTCTTAGAAAATAGACCCATGTTTTTCTTGAAAAATCATCAATGAAGAGCGAGAATTAATTACTCCTACCAAGTGAGCTTAGTTTGATAGGACTGCACACATTGGTGTGTATGAGTTCTAGTGGCTTCTTAGTTCTTGAGTTTGACTCATTTGGAATGCTCATTTTGAATTTCCCCTTCGCACGCTTGGTCGGGGTTGCTAATACTTGGTAACCCTCTCACCATGTCCTTCTTGGATAACAGCTTCAACCCTCCAAAATTGAGATCCTTGTATCAAATATGCCACAACCAAGACATATCTTTGAAGCATATATTTAGACACAATGTCACTCCATTTTGAATGTTGAGTAAGAAAATTCTATTTCTTGTCATCTGCACCTTGGCAATGAGGTTTCCCTTTCGGTCCTTCAAAAAGAGGCTATTATCATTCAGTCGAATGTCATATTGTTTCTCCACGAGTTGCCCGAGACTCAAGATGTTTCTCTTCATGCTCAACACATAGTAAACATCGGAGATGAATTAATGATCTTCACTCTTCAAATGAATAAATATGTTACCTTTTCCTTTCACCTCCAACTTAGTGTTATCTCCCAAGGCCACATTGCCCTTCACCGCTTCAGTAACCTTAATGAATAAGCTTCTTTTGCCACACATGTGGTTGCTTGCACCACTGTTTACGTACCATTGGTTATTCTTTTCTCCTTTACCTTCTTTGAATGAAAACAGTAGAACATCATCTTACTCAACATAGTTGGCCTTCTCTTGAACTCTTTTATTTCTCAGAGTTCTACATTTGGATGCATAGTGCCCAAACTTCTCGCAATTGTATCACTTGATGCATGACTTGTCATACCTGGGGTTTGATCTCCCTCCACCACGACCTCCATGTGAGCCTTCTCATATGTGGTTGTTATTGGACCTCCAACTTTCCCCGTATCCATGTCCACAATCTTGCACTCGAACGCATCATTCTCTTTGTTGGCTCCCACCATTTTCTCTTTTTATTGGATGAGCTTGCATCTTGAATGCCTACTCCACGAATTCCTCCTTACTCTTCTTCTTTTCTTCATAGGCTTGCAATAGAAGTTGCTCTATTTTCACATCCTCCAAATCTTTTGTATCCTCAATGATGGCAACAATATGCTCGATCTTTGGATCTAAAGATCGAAGAACTTTCTCCATAATTATAACATCTTCCAACTTCTCACCATTTCTTTTGAGGTTATTAGCAATCATCAAAACTTTTGAAAAGTAATCTGAGATCAGTTCACCCTTCCTCATATGCAACGACTCAAACTCTCATCTTAGAGTGTGAAGACGTATTTTCTTAACTTGATCGGCTCCCTAGTGCAAAACTTGAACTTCTCCCATGATTCCTTGGTCGTCTTAACTCCGAAAATTTTCTCAAAAGTGTCTTCATCTATCCCTTGATAGATTAGACAGAGAGCCTTCTTGTCTCTTTTTTCTTGAATCACTCAAACTACTTATTTGGGCTTGAGAGAGCTCACCTTCATTCTCCGATTCAGTGTGGCATTTCTCAACTATCTCTCATGCTTCATGTGCTCCAAGGAGAGTCATCATCCTTAGAATTCAATTGTCATAGTTGATCTTAGTGAGCATTAGAACTTGGAAGGGAATAACATTGTTTGCCATTGCAAAAATATATTTTGTGGCTCTGATACCACTTTGTTGGGAAGGAATAGCTATGATATTACTTTGTTGGAAGGAAAACTTTGAATGGTTTAGGAAAGTTAAGGAGATAATGGAAGAACTTGAAGGAAGAGGCAATTTGTATAAGGAGAAAGTTTCTATTATTTTTTGCTTGATTGAAACTCTACTACATCACCCCTATTTATACTAGTGGCATCACTCAACAATGGTTAAGATCTTTCCATCCCCAC
>JAULKK010095880.1:0-17704 GCA_032355705.1 Rubia peregrina
GCCAATTGGTGAACCACGTAAATTCTCGGTGTTTTGTCTTTCGCTTTATTTTCTTTGCTTGTTCTTTCTCAGGTATTACGCACAACATTCAAATTTTTGTAGTAAGCCACCACGTTCATCCTGGTTTGGCGACAATTCGCAATGTTGGCGTAAAGTTGAAGCTTCCGAGGATTATTTTCGTTAGGAAAAAATTTCTTATTGTCATCCCACAATTTCTTGACAGTGGGGAAATAGGTAACAGAAGATCAGAGAGAATGATCAAAAGATTGAATGACCCAACTGACGAGCATAGAGTTAACCATATTCCAATCGCCGAGGGTTGGAGGAGATGTAGCATTTGCAGGAGGTGGTTCTATTAAGCCATCGATAAAATCGAGTTTCTGCTTGGAAAAAAAAGAATTACGAAAAGTGAGAACCCATTCATCATTATTATTGCCTCTACAAATCACCGGGTAAATTGAGATACCTAGATGATCAGAAGGATAAAGGTAGTATGGTGACGAGAAAGAGATCCTAGTATTTGTGGCTGTTTTAGAAGTGTTGGTATATTTGTCAGAGTCTATAGACATCATGAAACAAAAGGCAACGATAAACAACAAGTCGACGGGAGGGATGGCTAGTTGAAAATTGACAAAAGAGAAGAATAAATTAAAAAATTGCAGTAGCGGAATGTATATGAGAAGGATCAGTTATTGTTTGATACCATGATAAGATTAGAGAAGGTAAAATATTTTGCAGAAATACTTGCTTGTCTTTCCCTTTCACGATATCATCATATTTGTAATACAAGAGTTAAAGTCCTACATGTAATCAACTACCAAAACTACCGCAATTAGATGAAATCAAATCCCTACCTTCTTTCTTCACAAGACAAACTTAAGCCTAGTCTTGGGGAGGCTTCCGTCGTTGCCACCGTCCATCTGACAGCTTTCCCCACTCTATCTATTATTTTTGTTATTTCTTGTTGTAGTATAGTGGTAGTCAGAGTGGGGGAAGGTTAGTCACCATTGATGTCAAAGTCCTCCGGCGAGCACCACCGCGACCAGTGGGCCAAGATCCGGCCTGCGACTTAAGGTACAGATTCGGCCAAGTATCGAAATCAGTCAACAAAAATAGACGCTGACCGATAAAAAATGATGAACCCAAAAAACCATAGCAAAGCTTGGTGACCCAAACCAAAGCCAAGGCCAACCGGAGACCGAGCCAAGTGGCCTAGGAAAAACCATTGCAGATCTGATCGAGAGTCGACTCCGACAGAAAGGAGCGGCTGATCTTGGCAATAGGTAAGATGGCATATCTGCCTTACAAAGACGTACGTCCGTTAGAGAGCGAGTAGAAATGGATCAGGGCAGTTACCTTTGGCAATGCGATCCTAGGAACAAGCTTTGGCGACAAAAAACTGGTTGGTCAATGCCTTTTAGACCATTCAACAACAATTCCGATTAGTTAACGGTAATTCCTGCCGGTCAATGGAGATTTTGACCAGCCAATAGTGGTCAGCGACATTATAGCGGTTGTACAACTTTCTCTCATCTCGCCCCTTCCAAAATGTAAACTTAAAGCACATTCTACGAAACTTATCTCTCCAGTCCTTCCCAAAAACCTACCCTTGCCCCTCATATTAGTTCATTCTCTTACAATATATGTCGCGCATGGATGTAGCCACATCAGCCTCGTGGTGGCCATGGCGGAAAGATACTGTGAATAGGTGGTTGAGTGACTGTGTTAGTTTTGGTGATAGATTGTGGGCAAAAGTAAAAATGGGGAATCCTGTGGCGGGTACATGGTCTGGCCCACTGAGAAATAGGAAAATGAGTCTTTCTGTAGTAGTTTTCATTAATCAAACGAAGCCTTATGGTGTTCAATGGAGCCCTGAACGGTATGTAGCACCACATCTATGGCGAGATTGGAGGGTAATGCTCCTTACACGATACATACTATTGGCTTATAGAGAAGTTACGTAGTAGTATGACTTCCTTAGATGAAAGGAGGGTTTAGGTTAACCTTAATTTTTCTATGCTGATTCTTAATATTTCTAGGTGCGTTCGTGCTTTTGCTACTCTGGCAAGATTTAGGTGATTCCTTACTGCTAATTGGAGAAATCCATGTACAACCTCCAAAAAGGTTCTCCAAAACAAGAACTACAGAGTAGTAGCAACCCAGTGAGGATGAACTTGACCAATGATGAATAATTATGGAGGCGCGTGGTACTAGACTGCTTAAAAATAAAACGTATATGCGCTCAAAACTACCCCAACGACACTGCACCAAAGATTGGAGAAACCCAACAACAGTCTCTCCAAAACCACAAAGCTGATGAAACCCGGTGAAGGCAAAGTTTGGAAGCACGGATCGAGAAGCAGACTGTCGACATGACATGTGGACTTCAATCAAGAAATTGGATTAAAATTTTCATTTGTGGGAGGCTCTGCCTTCAGTGTGTGAGCCAACTAGATTTTCAAGCATAGAGTAGCTATAGTTGTTAGTTATGGGTTGTACATCCTTAACCTAGCACAATATTGTAACAATCTTATATTAATGAGAAGGAGAACACCATTTTTTAAAGGGTTGGAAGGAAATTTTCAAATGTCATCGTTGACACCGTCGCGCAACAGGGTTGTCATTACAATTTACACAGCAATTGAAGAGTCACCTTAAAACGAATTTAAAACTTGAAACTGCTTTGCTTAATGATTTTGAGGCCAGTTCCATTGTCGGAGCTGATTAGGAAGTTAATTAAAAACCTATACTTTTTGGTTCTCTTGAAATCAGAAAACCTTGATCGTCACTATCATCCCCATCTTCGTATCCACATATATAAACATTTATGTCAATACATCACAATCAGTGTCATCCTCATCTTTGAGACTTTGACACTCATATCAAATCCACCTACAATCAAACTCATAATAATACACAATCAAACAAAAAAATCATCAATTCAACTTAAACATTAACATACATCAAAATTTGTAGGTTGGTTTTCAATTAATAAATTCAAAACAAAGAAGAAACTATAGCGATCACTAGTTGAGAGAATGCCGATTAAAAAAAGTTACTTAGGACCAGAGAAGGAAATTTTCAAGTGCCTTCTCTGGTCTTGACTTTGATTGACTCGACCAAAGGCGGTTCAAAAACATCCTTCTAATGGGGTCCTAAATAGGTTCTGAACTCGGAACCTATTTTCGGGGTCCAAAAAAAAGGCTGTCTCCGGCAGCAAAGCAAAAGAACCAAATCTGACAAAAGAGATAAACACGGTAACAGATCTAAACAAGAAACATCACTATACATCCAGTACATGAAACAATGTAGTGGATATAAAAATATACAGATCTAATACACTAAACAACGGGATTGATATAAAAATTTAGAGATCTACCAACGACACATCAGAGCAGCTGGCGGAGGAGATGTGTCAGGGCGAATGGAGGAGGAGATGCGTCAGAGAAGCTAGAGGAGGAGATGCATCAGAGCGGCTTCGCAGCGGTGGACGTAACCCGACAGAGAAATGGAACGCGGGTCTGCAGGGAGGTGCTTCGCAACCCGGTAGAGAAGGGCTCTGCGGCCCAGCAGAAGGTGGGGGTGACGCGACACGCCGGAGTGGGGGTGTCATCGGGGATTATGGTGGTGGAGGGATAAGGGGTGGTGCCAGAGGTTTTGGGTGGAGGAGGGAGAGAGAGTGGCAATGGGGGTTCTGGGTGGAGGAGGGAGATGGAGTAGTGCGACCCAATGTAGAGAAGAGGTCAACGTGGCCGGTGTTGGGTGGGGGAGGGAGAGTCAGTGGGCGGAAGTAGGAGAGCAGTGGAGGGTCGGCAGTGACGGTGGTGGAGAGTTTATTTTATGGGAGAAGAAAAAAGAGTGAGGTTGGGCAGAGAAATCTTGTCAAGTTCCATGACTTGGGAAAAATTGATAGAGGAAGGGGAAACCCCAAATAGGCTTTATATATATACTTGGCCCATAAACACGCCCAATTAAAGGCGGTTATTGAAGAACCATCTTAGATCAATTGAAAAGTACCTTAACAAATTTTAGGTTGATTCGGGAGGGAGTTCTTACTTCGGAACCTCCCCTGGGTCTTCCTTAGGAATCACCTTTGATCGTTGTTTTTAATCAAAGGCTTTCCACTGGTGGGTGATGACATATATGAAGTTTATAGATAAAGAGAAAATTTTAAAAATTAATACTATCAATTCTAAAATTTATAACGCTGTTTGAAATAGTTAGATAAAGTGAAAAAAATGTACAACTTATAAACTTTTTTAATGTTATGGCTGAAAATTCACCTACTCCATCCGTCTCTTTTCAATCTACACACTTTGACTTTCATCAGTTGACTTGAAAAATGTTTGATCCTTAATATCTTTCACTAAGAATAATTTAATATTTTGAAAATATATGCTATAATGAATCTAACAATTATAACACAATAATATTACACTTATATACCAATTTAATTTTAGAGTCAAAGTTAGGAGTTTTGACTAAATGAATAGTTAAATTACAACTTTAAATGAGATAGAAAGAGTATAAAACTAAAAACACACGTGCAATTATTCTTTAAAAAAATATTAACCCTCTGTCCCATCCATATTTTCAGAGAGAGAAATGGCTGGTCATAATTTGGAGCGGACCCCACTTGTCAGCTTACATCCAGATTTGAGAGAAGCCCCACATTGATTACTTTTAACCTTTCCCTCCCCTTTTTTAATTGTTCTGGCTCTTTCCCTCCTTTTTTAGGCGCCAAACACAGCCAAAACTCCCTCTGTTCAGTGGAAAATAAAATGAAAAGGCAAAAAATATATTTTACAGCCACAAATTTCAAACAAGTCCAAAACCCTATAAATACATGAAGTGAATATTGAAACCTAGAAAATACAAATTATGAAACCCTATTTACTCCAGCTAAGAATACAAGCCATACCATCCCAAAAAAGAAAATAAACCCTTGAATCTAAGAACCCTCGTACATCACATCACAAACATGTTAAATTTAGGGGGGAAACCTCAAATTAGGTCAGTTTCATCAGGGAGCCCTCCAAAGCATCCCGAAGGAGCTGGTTGCTCCTTTGATGTTTTCATATTCCCTTTTATCATAGGATTTTTCATTCGGGGCAACATGCGAGAGGAGAATCTAACAAACGAGGAGAGGCAACATCTAGCAGAATTCACTTTTGAGAATCACAACAATGAGAAGATAAGGCACTCAAGGAGGCTCGATGGAGGAACTCTTTTCAGTTTTTCAATCTGAACTGTCGGCACAATATGGGCAGTAGCAAGAGTCCATTTTGTGTCGTGGCAACCCCTCAACATGAGGCATAAGATGGATGGCCACAATTCCCACAACAAGATCAATATTGATCTTGAGGCTTTAAAAGCCTTGCCTGCACATATAAGAAGAACGGTGAGGGGCACAACGATTGACTTACATATAGGGAAGAGCGGTGTGCAAAGTGTTGTAACATAGAAGATCATAAGAAGCCACAAAATAGTATCAAACCAGCCTTGACAGCTAAGAACAAAATTACCAAGTTGGTTTTATGTCTAACTAAGCTAAATCATGAACTGTAATTCAGAGAAATGGAGAACATAATCCACATAGATGAGACGTGGTTGCTAAATCCTGAACTGTAATTCAGAGAAATGGACAACATAATCCACATAGATGAGACCAGGTTTTATCTAAGTAAACTAAATGTTCGGTACTTATTAGCACCCGATGAACTTGAACCATATAGAGCATGCAAGAACCGATCCCACACTCTGAAACTCATGTTTATATGTGTTGTTAGTAGACCATATTTGGTGAGAATGAGGAGTTTATATTTGATGGGAAGTTTGGGATTTTACCATTCGTGCAAGAACATGTTGCTATCAATAAAAGTAAGAATAGGCCAGCTGGTACTGTGGAGTTAGTTCATGTTCCATCAATCACAAGGGATGTGATAACGAACAAATTTATACATGAATTAATACCACCAATCAAGGCAAACTAGTCAAGGTACATGAGGAATGATATTTACATACAACAAGATAATGCCACACCATATATATTAATCAATGATCCAGAGTTTCGAGATGTGGCTAAGTCTGATGGCTTAAATATCAATTTAGTTATCCAGCTAGCTAATTCCCTTGATCTCAACATACTAGATTTAGTGTTTTTAACTCTATACAGTCACTACAACAAGAACAGGTATCATGTAATATTGTGGAGCTTCTTAGAGCAGTGATCAATGCATATGAAAGGGAAGATACTGCTACACTCAACAAAGTATTTGTGACTCATCAAGCAGAAATGATAGAGATAATCAAAGTAAAGGATGGAAACAACTACAAACTTCCGCACATGAATAAAGACAGAATGATCAGACAAGGAACATTGCCAAGGATGTTGGTTGCAAATGAGGAAGACGTAAGGGCCAACATACAACATCTAATTGCACTTGGAAAAACTCAAGAGATTATTCCTCTCATGTACATCCTACGTATTTGGGGAGGGTGAACATGTAATGTGTACATTTTTAGGGTCGGTGTTTAGGCATATTTTGGAATCCTTTGAACATTTCGCTTTTGGTGTTGTCAAAATGTTCAAAGCCAACCCCGATTAATTGTAATGTTATGCATGAAAATTGTAGTTGTGTTATTTCTCTTTCATAATCAATATGCCATGACTGTGTTTATCAATTCTAGAAACCAACAAGGAAGATGCACTAACAGGTACTAAGTAAGGAAGATGCAATAATAGGGACTGAGTTTACGAAACATAGCCATGTCACAAAATGAATAAAAAGAGTGTACTCAGTACTCATGCAAGAGGATGACCCACAAACAGAGGCCGAAGTCAAGCATAACCAGGGAAGATGCACACAGAGGGAAGATACACACCAGCCAAGTATAACAAGGACTGACAAACGGTCAAGCATAACCATGGAAGATGCACACAGAGGGACTAAATATGCATACTGAAGGCAACAACATAATTTGCAACCGAGGGACTGAATAAGCACTCAGTATTTATCAAAGAGCATAACTCAACAAACATGGCATCAGATTGCACAACATAATCACTAATCTACAAAGAGCATTTATCAACAAACATGGCATCATATTGCTAAGCATAGTCAGTAAATGGCACAACAGGCCAACTCGATATCAAGGGACAAGGGACAGTATGGGGCTTATCTTTTATTGTCGTTTAATTTTTTCTTCTGTACTTGAATCATTGTTTAACATGGGAAGATGTTTTTTTCCCAGTGATTTTTTCCATATCAAATACGCTGCTAACAATCCAATAGCCAGTAGATTTTCAATGTCAAGCTATTAAATTGTTAGGGACACATCTGAAACAAAAAAACACAAGGATGATAATCGAGGGACGACATTTTGGAAACACATAGATTACTTATCTTTCATTCTGATAGGGATAAACAAAGAGATGGACAAGTTGACCTAGTTCCTCGCTCTCCATTCTCTTTTTTTTTCCTTCGAACCACCCTCATCGGAGGAAATAACAAACGAATCATCTCATTCAATTCTTCAAATGTCTCATCTAACTTGGAGCTGTGATCGAAAAGTCCTCTGACCCCTGTTGACCCGTGTGAGGGAGATTTCAGGAGAGAAGGAACGGCGGAGCAAGGATTTGCAGAGAAAACTACATCACCGGAGGTTTTCACCTCATAGGCTACAGTGCCTCCACCAGAAATTGGCTCAGGGGCGACGTGCAATAGATTTAATGGTGATGGAAGGCCGGATGGAGCTTTCCCAACACATGTACTGTCCTGGTCGCAGTAGGTCACCGGCACTGGAGATTCCACTGCTACGGCGTCAGCCTTCCAGGTGGAGGTGCCATCATCCACCTCCATCTCAGGGATAAATTTTGAGGGGCTATATGTGTAAAAAAAACATAGCACTTTGCATCTAGGGCCTGATTTATCGAAAGATGAGGCTGGAGATTCCATTGAATGGATTTTTTTGTGGGGAAGATGCAAGATGAGGCGACAAAGATGAGGTGAGAAAGAGGAAGATAGAGGACGTGAGAGGTGGAGATAAGAGACTTAGATAATATCTAGGGTTTGAGTATTAGAATCATGTGCTCCTATCATAAAACTAATTGGTACAATGTATGAGTAACCTGTATTCTCATATATTGAGTTATATGAATGTCAACCACCAATGTGGGACTCTAACACGCCTCCTCACGTGCAACGGTATGAATCACCGTGCTAACATGGACAGAAGGGGGTAACAGGCCAACCTTTGGCTCTGATACCATATTAAAATCATGGGCTCCTATCATAAAACCAATTGGTACTATGTAGGGGTAACCCATAATCTTATATATTGAGTTATATGACTGTCAACCACCAATGTGGCACTCTAACTCTAATAATATGGGATGATGACTTCTCTGGGAGTTCAAGGATATGGAAATATAACAACTAGTCATGGGCCTTATAGCCTTAATAGGCAATTAATGATTTATCCATGAGTATGCACCCTTCGGTGAACTCTAGTTACATGGGAACTCGACATGTGTATCTGATGCAGTTTAGAGGAAATGAGCATGGACTGAATCCATTTTGTGAGTAGCAAAGATTAACGGTGGATACTGGAGACTCGTTGAAAAGGGAGCTAGACAGGTTAATTGGTTCGATGGGTCAAGCAGCTGGATCACCTTTCATTTTGTTGATAAAGAGGGTTCGATGGCCAGTGGATGTAAAAAACTGGAAGGACTTTCTAATTATAGTGGTGAGACGGATCCTCGAGAGTTTATTCATATGTTCTTGAGTTTGATAAACTCGAGAGACTTTGAGGAAATGTTAACATGTAAGCTGGTTGGGAGCTACCTTAATGGGAAAGCTCATGAGTGGTTTAATAAGCTACCCAGGGGTTCCCTGCACTCATACAGAGACTTAAGTGGCGTTCTTCTAAGTCAATATGCTCGAAATAATTTTTTTACAAAGATTTTGTTGGAACTCTATCAGACTAAGAAGAAGGTGGGAGAGAGCATGAAAGCCTTTTATCACAGATACATGGATGAAATTTAGGGGCAGTGGATACTACATAAAATGAGGTGATTCAGGGATACTTGTTGGGGCTTCTAGATTTGGAGTTATACAAGAAATTGAGTACAACTACCCTTCGGACATTGCAAAGGCTTCAAGAAGTAGTGAAGCAGTATTCGAGGGTGGAGGAGGCTACAAAAAAAAGAGAAAGTTTGGGATGAAATCAGGAAAGAATAGTGCCCCTCGAGGGAAGAAACCAGTAGAGATGACCAAGCATAACTTCGAGAGGTACACATCTATGGTGCTAATGCCTATGGGCAGGTCCCCGGCACAAATTCTGAGCATACATAGAGGGATAATTTGGCCACCTCCACCTATGTAGAATATGAAAATTTTCATGAGGGCAAGAAGGGAAAAAATATGTATTGCGACCATCATCGAGATTATGGTTATGACACGAATGATTGTGCACAATTAAGAATGAAGATCGAGAAGTATGGAAGAGAAGGGCGGTTCCGAGGCACTGGACCTTTAAATAATCATAGAGGACCCACAGGGCCCAGGAATGACAGCCATACAGGAGCAATAATATAGGAAGAGGAGATAGGAGACCTTGAAAACAGGGGATTCGAGGACAGGAAAGAAGAGAAGAAAGACCACATGACTAACATGTGGGCAATAAGAAAAATAGAAACGAGGATAATCTGCCAATTCGTAGGGTGATCAATGTGATTAATGGAATCGTAGGGGAAAGGTCCTCGAATACTGTTATGAATGCACAAGCACGAAAGGTTTTGGCAGGAGAGTCACACCATAAGAGTTTTCGGTCGGATAAGACTGTGACATTTTCGGAAGCTGATGCACTTCCAGATCAAACTCCACATGCATATTCAATGGTGGTTTTAACGGTGATTGGGAATTATTTGGTAAAAAGAGTTTTCATTGATGATGGAAGTGAAGTGGAGGTAATGCTTTTTGATTGCTTTGATCAGTTGGACATATGACTTGGTAATTTGAAGAAGTATTCCTCGCCCTTATCTAGCTTTACAGGGAACCCCATATTTCCTTTGGGGGAGATAACTTTTTCAGTTCGAGTATCTTATGGTGATATGGGAGTAACAATAGACAGCAACTTTGTAGTCGTTGATGCTTACTCTCCCTATAATGTGATTCTTGGAAGTCTGTGGATGTGCTAGGCTTAATCATTATGGTCGCCATACAATCTAATAATGAAGTTTCTAACTGATGGAGGGATAGCCTCCAATCGAGGAGATCATATAGTATACAGATGCGGCGGTAAGAAAAGAAAGAGAGCATAGAAATGTGGCTTCAGTGCATGGAGAGGTTAATCCTGCCGATGTGATACCCATTCGAGATCTATGGACTATAGTGGTTTGAAAACTAATTCCTGAGGACATTTGAGAAGAATTAAGCAAACTATTGGAGGAATATGGTGATGTGTTTTCTTTGGGAACCTCCAACCTCACAGGAGTGCCCTCGAACTTGGCAGTGAACGGGTTAAATTTCAATCCATCCATTAAGCCAGTTAAGCAGAAGAGAAGGGTGTTTGCCCCTGAAAGGGCTGAGGCTATTAAAGAGGAAGTCTAGAAGTTTCTAAAGGAAGACATCATCGAGGAGGTGTTTTACCCAAAGTGGTTAGCTGATCCAGTCATGGTGCCAAAAAAATGGTGCCTGGAGAATATACATAGACTTTACTCACTTGAACAGGTGTTTCCCTAAGGATAGTTATCCCGTAACACCGATTGATAAGTTGGTATAAGCTATTACGGGTGACCAGGATTTAGCTTTCTTTGATTCACACAAAGGGCATCACAAGATATTAATAGTAGAAGAAGACAAGAAGAAGACGTCGTTCATCACTAATATAGGCACTTATTGTTATAAGAAGATGATGTTTGGGCTCAAGAATGCTGGGGAAACTTATCAAGTTTTGGTGGATAAACTGTTTAAAGAACAAATTGGAAAGAATATGTAGATTTATTTTGATGATATGGTTGTGAAGAGTAGAAGCTATGAGAAATTCTTGGTAGATTTGATGGAACTTTTAAGAAGCTTCGAGGGGGAAAACTTGAAGTTAAACCCCGTTAAGTGTGTTATCGGTGTGGGGGCTAGAATTTTTTTGGGATTCATGGTATCCAAGAGGGGTATCGATGTCAACCTCAAAAAATTTAAGGCTTTGATAAGAATGAAGAATCCGCAGACATCGAAAGAGGTACATAAGTTTATAGGATCTCTAGTGGCCTTGAGTAAATTCCTCTCGAAGGGGGAAAAACACCTCCCCTTATTTGATATAATTCAAAGGGATAAGAAATTCTAGTGGACTGAGAAGTGTGAAGAAATGTTCAAATAGTTAAAGAAGCATCTGTGGCTACTACCCACCCATATGAAACCTGAGCAGGGTGAGACGTTATTCTTGTACATTTCTTCCTTGCCTCTGGAAATCAGTGCAATGTTGGTCAAGGAGAAGAAAGGGTAGAAACATCTTATTTACTATGTGATTCGATCCTTGCAAGTTCCAGAGATGAGGTATACAGCTCTTAAGAGGTTGATTCTATCTTTGGTTCATGCAACACATAGTCTGTGTCCTTACTTTCATGGGCATATGACCAACTACCCAATCAGATATATCTTGTTAAAACCATATGCTTTAGAGAGGATGATGAAATGGGTTATGGAGTTAAGAGAGCATAATATCCAATATCATCCTAGGACTGATATCAAAGGCATTAGCAGACTTCATAGTGGAAACCTCGGATCCAATATATCTTGAAGAGGAAACTCGAGAGAAGGATATCGAAGGAAAGAGGCCTGGAAGTTGTATGTAGACGGTTCCTCACATTCGGGGGGGAAGTGGGGCTAGAGTGATGATTACTTGTCCTGATGGTAAAGATTAATTGTATGCATTGCACTTTGCATTCAAGGTCACAAATAAAGAAATCGAGTATGAAGCTCTGATAGCGGGGGTTGCGATTGGATAAAGAGCTCAAAGTGGAGGATTTGGAAGTTTATAGTGATTCTCATATAGTGGTTCAGCAAGTGAATGAGGAATATGAGGTTAGGGAACACAATATACAGAGGTACTCATATGTAGTCAAGTAGGTTTTAAAAGGCTTCAGATACCTTAACACAAGTGTCGTGGGAAGAAAATCACGAGGTAGATGCTTTGAGTAAGCTTGCTTCTTCGGACTTGAGAATTCAATCTCAAAGATAGTTGTTCATGGAAACCATGAACATAAGAGGTTTTGAGGAACCATTTGTGATAGCAATCGAGGAGGAGAGAAGTTGCATGACTGACATAGTGAGCTACCTTCAAGAAGGGGGTTTGCCTGAAAATAAGGCTGAAGCTTTGAAGATAAGACTAAAGGCTGCAAGATGGAATTCTGTACCGAATGGGACATTTACAACCTTTACTTTTATGTGTCATCCCTTACGAGGCTGATGAGAGGCCATCGTCGTGCCTCTCAAAGATAGTATTTATAAGCCCTAATTGTTGTTATATTACTAGAAAGTAGATAGTAGCAAGTTGGGGCCATTCACAAAGAAAAATGGGGTTTTATCGAGTGTTAAACATAGTTTAAAAAAGCACACTAAGAAGTCACTCTACCCGTGTGGTAACAGAGTGAGGGGTTTTGGTTTTGGAGAACACTACGCTTAATATAAACTACTAAATTAACAAAAAAAAAGATGACAATGCAAATACGATCACACTAATACAAAAGACGGAATAAAGATGATAACGAGTCTTGGGTGCAATTGGTTTACATTTTTAGTCATCCTTTGATCATCGATCAATTAACCTATTTTTATGCATTAATCACATATAGTGGAGAAATTATCAACACCTTCCGGGTGAAGATATTTCTCGCATCTACTCGGTAATAGTTAGAGTGGGCGATTGGTGCCACACAATAACTCTAACCCTCGGGTCACCCTAGACGATCGGCATTATAGAGTTCCCCGAGAACAGTTATATACATAGAGAACCAATACCACTAACACAATATGCTACAAGCAAAAATATCGGGATAGCACAAAATATATCTACTAATCACGACTACGAGGATCGGCCTTCATGCTAATCACTATTAGTGAGCCACATTGATAATTAGTCAAACCCATTAAAATTCATTTTAAAGGGAAGCAAAGTATGTTACAAAGATGTTTCAAGAAAATGATTGATCTACCCTCAGGATGGTTATCAGGGAATTTTCCTCCTTCTAAATGTTGGTAGTCTACATCCGAGGGTATCTTTTGGCCTACAGGAATGGAAGATATGATCTTCGAGATAGTTTTCTGACCTCTTGAGCCTAGAGGCTCATCGGTAGATATTCCCATCTCTTCCTCTCCTTCCTCGAGGTCTATTTCTCCTTCTCCTTCTCCTTCCTCAAGAGGTGAAATTCCTTTCCCTTCTTCCTCATGGTTTGGGGGAAAAATCCAATCTCCTTGGTGATAGGAAACCTCTTCACATGGGGTTTTCCTAGCCCAAAAGGCCATGCATTCTTGAATCCCCGAGGAGGCATATCCGTCGTAGGCCAACCATCTGGATTGTAATCGGTTTGACCTATAGTATCTTCCTCCATATCGAAATCATATGGTGACCCATCAGAGTTACTAACTTTTGAATCATATGGTGACCCATCAGAGTTACTAACTTTTGAATCAGAATTCATCATCTTCGGTGAGCTAAAGGAATGGAAATAGCCATAAATGAAGTAAGAAATGGAAGGAAAAAAGAGAAAGGAGCGTCGAAACTTATTGATTTGTGAGAAAAGGGTTGCTGGAAGATGAAGAGAGTAATTGATGAAAGTTGGATAGAGCTTGGAAAGATAATTCCTTCTATGAAATACCTGAGAATAAAATGAAGGGAAGTTGAAAAGAAAATGGGTAGTTAAGAAGCCTGAAACGACGGTAAAAGTAATGGTTGTCTCAAATAAATGAAAATTTTGAAAAGGCGTCAGAATGTTTTTGGGCCTTTTCAGAGTCGGCTAACCTTCACGCGCTTAGTCACAAGGGTGAAGGGCCACATGCACCTTCTCATATTCCGCTAAGGCTTAAGAATGAGAAAACTGGATACCAACTTGAACCTCTAGATGATGCTCAAAAAATTCCAACTCTAATGTCAATTAAGTCGAGTCTACAAACTATAACCTCGAAGGTTTTCTTGAAGGATTTTTCTCCAACGCTGATCAATTCAAGTATAAAAATCATAACCTTGAAATTTTTCGATCTATCATCTCAAAACTCCGTGTCTTCGAGTGGATATCTAGTTTTCTGGGGGGGTTTATAAGGACCAGGCCCAAATTAGGTAATGGGCATGTATTAATTAGCCCACGTAGGACTAAAATGGTAATCATTAATATCGTATTTATGGGATAATAGCGAGATATACTGGGAGAAATATACTACTAAGAATATATAGTATAAATACCAGGTATGTATTCATTTCTCATTCATTCACTCTCTTATACAGTACTAGTACTCTTTGCTGACTTAGGCATCCAAGGATTTACCCCCTGGGATCCCCTAGGGTTGTTTTTCTTGCATTCTACGATCAAGGAGCTTGAGCATGCTGTCCATTCTATTTTGAGACGCATCAAGACCCGAGCTTCATTTGAAATTTGGGCTCTTGTGACCAATATAAGATTTGTAGCGTTTCTCCCTACTATACTCCTAACTATTGAAAAGTAACTAGTGGTAAGATCGGGTGATTTCTACAAAGACCAAGGGGTTTAAAAGATATATTGGCGTAATTCACATATAAGCATCACCAAGTGTATGTGTCGGGAGTAGGGAGAATGGGGTGGGATTTCATTTCAAATAGTTAAGCTATAAACTAAGAGCATGTAAATATAAACTACGTAGTAAAGATATAATAAAGGAATACCTTAGACTTAGTCCTTGATTCATATTCACATAGTAACAATATGACAATTCTATGCTTTATCACACGATGTGGAGAGCTTGATTCACCGGAACTCCCACAATTGCTAATATCCCGGTTTCACCCCGTGTTAAGCTCTCACCTCTGACCGTTATAGCTAGAAGGTTGCTAGAACCACAGACCCCATCTAGCCCCCACCATCATGGTGATAAACCCGACATCATGCAGTAAATTAAACACGAGAGTAGCATGACTCACCAGGACTTGCACCGTGAGCACCCATTACAACAATGTCTCATTAATTTCTCTCTAGAATTTTAGATGGACTAGTTTACTACAAACACGAGACGTGAATTTCGGAACTATACTATAACCCCTACAAGGTTTATATAATTCTGCAACAGTATACGGTCAGGTCACTCTGTATCGTACATAGCCTAATTCAATTAAATCCTCTAGCATAATTAAACCAAAGAATTAACAATCATGCATAGTTTTCACTCCTAAACATGACCTTCCCATTAACCTTTGACCAAACCCAATAAAAAAGACAAAATACTTCAGAGTTCATTCCGGTGCCTAAATCATGCAATAGAATGAATCTGTTGTATACACTAACGCTAATCATATATAATCATAAGAATTAAAACCAAGAAATAAAAATAATAAGAGCATAAACTACTTGAATCTAGGAATCTCCCAAGTCAATAGTCAAAATATGTTATACTTCCAAGTACTAATCTAATCTAACATGATCAAACCCATAAAAAATGTGTTCGGAAGCCATAAATTCTATGTAATGTATGAAGGAAGAGAGAAAAATAGCTAGTGCGTAATTCAGATCTACCTCCTTTGTTTTGTCTGAATGCTAAGATTCCTTAATATAGTGAGATAAGAGATAAGACTTTTACCCGCTGGTCAAAACCCTAGTCAACACACTGGCACGCACCATGATGAAGGTTTCTACACGGTCCGTTCCATGGGGCTTGATTTCTGGCAAAATGATTAACCCAAGCCTTGCAAAACTGGTCACAGTCCGTTCTCTGAGACTATGACTTTGCCTTCTGATTTTACACGGGCCGTGTAAAATTACATGGTGTGTTCATTGGACTTTAATTTCTGAGCAAACTGAGCGGCACAGACCGTGACTCCCTATGAACACTTTTGGCCCCTTTACTTGAAAACTGCTCTTTTGCTTCTCCCAAACAGTTCAATGTTCTACCGTTAATCCAATGGCCTTCATTTCTACTGCCAACCCCTCGATTGACCTTCTATCTATTACCATTATTACGAATAGAATTCTTCGATGATGACCTTCAATAATCTCACAAAAACATAAATGACTAACGCATGGAGGAAAATACAATTAAGCTATAAATGTTTCACAAAATAGAAGAGTTAATTCAAATAGCCAAACAAAGTGCTTTTAACCCTCTATCATGTAAAACCCTCATAAACTAACTAACCACCAACAAAAGTATATAAAATGGTGTTGAATGTCCTAAGAGAACGTGCAATTACCGTCTGATCAGTAAGCCTCCTATTCTTCTTGAGTATATCTATGAGAGTGAATTCAATATCTTTACATAGACACCATAGATGATGAACGTCTAATGCCATACCATTAGTGGCATTATACATGAAGAATAAATGAGCTTGATAATGGATAAAATATTTTTCAAATTTATTACTTCCTAAGAATTATAAAGAAAGTTCAACATTCAAGATTTCTCCTTTATTGGCTACCTTAAGATAAACATGAAAAAGAGTCTAACATTCTCACATTCATCTAAAAATTCATAACATTACAAATATAATTAGAAGCACTAACTTCATTGGTGTGTCCATTTTATATAGTTATTTTGGGATCTTTTGTACTCATTTTGGTAGCCTTTTATGCTCTGGATACTCTATTTTACCTGGAAATTCTATTACTCCCTCTGGTCGTCTATTTATGTCCTCTCTTTTATGACATTTTCTCAAGGCATGTTTGACCATCGATAACTTTAGTTGTGTCTAATAACAAATGACAAAATTTTACTTTTCAGAAACTAGACGTTACGAATAATCCAAAGACATCTCAAATGATGTTTTTTATTGCATATAACAAAAGTTATCGATGGTTAAACAAGCCATGAAAATAATTGCTGTCAAACGAGGCCATAAACAGAAGACTAGAGGGAGTACTAGAGTTAAAAGTGACTTTATCACTTTTGTCACTTGTAATAAGGATTCCGTGAGACGAGGTAATTGTTGAAGATTTGAAGACCTTAAAGGCTCCATTTTGAATATTATGAAGACTTTTCAAGACCAAAGGAAGGAACATGAGACAACTACAGGAAGACCAAAGAGAATAAGTCACTTGAGGGAAGAGTACTCTGGCCGTCGCGAGTCCATTTGCCCAGACTTACTTTTTGGAATTTTTGTACTATAAATACTCATCACTTTTCTCTTTCTTCTCCAACTCTTTCTCCCGATTCAGAATAGCGAAAACCTAAGTTTTGTTCCATTTTCTACCTTAGTTTCTTCTTGAATTCATGTTTGATTTTCTTGTGTTAATTAGTATGAACTCTAGTAGCTACACATAACCTTGGGAGCAATTGATTAGGCTTCCAAGCCCATGTCTTGAGATCTATTTATAAGTTATTTAATGTTTTCTATTGTGCATTTATTGTGTTGAAATGAATTGTTGAATTCATTTATGATATTGGAAGTTTGAGTATATGAATTGCTTGTATGATTATGTGTTAGGGTTTGAAGAAAGTAGCTAATTCTTCCCTCTTTGATATGAAATCCA
>JAULKK010096089.1:0-17703 GCA_032355705.1 Rubia peregrina
AAGGAAACTAAATCTCCTAGACTAAAGGAAAATGTCCTAATTAAATAAAGAAAACTAGATGACCTAATTAAGGGAAACAAATAAAATACTCTCTCTGTCCCAGAATAATTGATACTTACACTTTTATCTCGATATTTTATACAAACTGATTTGGTAGAGATTAATTATGAAAAAGTAGGGATATTTTGGGAAAATGGAGGGTCCAATCAAAAAGTTGATGTTAAAGAGGACATTGTAGAAATTTTACACCATTTTATTTACCATTTTGGGTAAGAATTAAAATATGTCATTTTATATGAGACAGACGAAAATAGAAAGTATGTCAATTATTCCGGGATGGAGGAAGTACTTAAATTAAAGGAAGCAAATAAAATGTCATCAACGTCGGTCCCACTTGTCTATAAATGTTTACCCTGTGCCACATTATTCTTCTGGTTTGCCAGGCAACAAATGACAAAAATCTATTGGCACGATGTCACACATCATGCCAATGGAAAAACTCACCAAGGTACGTTTAGAAATGGTGATGTCAGTGCCGGATTGAAACCATGCAAGTTTGTAGGATTTCAGGTGCTTTTCTATTTCGAGGCTGAGTTTGGTGATGATGTCCACAATGATGACGTTCTCAAAACTTTCGGAGTCGATGATGAAGTAAAAAACTTTATCGCCAATGGTGCATGAAGATTGGAAGATGTTGTGGTGAAGACACCTATCCTCGTGGCTCAGCGAGGGACGAAAATTTTACCGGATTACGAGTGCATGACTTCCTCTCTTTTCCTTGAAAATCACACCATTATCATTAATCTGTTCACCAAAGAATTTTTCCACATCATCGGTAAAGAACCTGGGTCATGCGTTCTTCGGGTAACTGTTACGTTGATGGCTCAGTTCGCCACAACCAATACACCAGAAACCACCACCCACGGCTGGAGGTGGCGCTGTAATGGCACATGGGATCATGGGGTTCCAGGAAGGAACAATGTGTGGTATTTTTGGAGTAAGTGTCACGCGCGTTTGCGCGGAAGTAGTAGTAGGCGCGTACGAGTGGTGAGATTGTTGCTTCTCAGTGGTGAGAGTGCGTTGGTGGGCTTCGGCCACCGTGATAGGATTAAACATGTTGAGAATGTCCTAGATTTGAATGTGCAGATGTAACTAAATCTCCTAAGGAAAAGGGGAAAAGGAAACTAGATCTCCTAAGGAAAAATGAAACCCTAATTAAAGAAAACAAGCTAAATGACCTACGAGAAAAGTGCATTTCTAACCCTATGTTAATGGCGAAAGTGCAGAAATGACCTTGTTAAATCTGAAAGTGCAAGACTAACTCTAGATCTCGTTAACCAAATCGTCAACGCCCAAATTAGTCAGAAATCATCAAAATGACCATTTTAACCTTATGTTTAAAAAAATTTAAAAATAAAATAATGGAAGACAATAATATCCTCCCTACTTTTCAAAAAATAATTTTATCTTTTCTATTTTTTCCGGTTTCTTTTCCACCACTGCCGCTCCCTCCATTTTTATCTTCTTCTTTATTTCCGGTTTCTTGGCGGTGGGGAAGCTCACAACGACGACGGGGTGGGCAACACAACTGGTTATGGTGGGTGATGGGAATAGGGTGTTGGGACGGAGGTGGTGGGCAGCGCAACTAGGGTTTCTGGGCAACGGGGTGAGGTTTCTGGTGGCTAAACTAGTGGTTTTGGGCAGCGCAGACGACGGTGATGGGTACATGGATTGATGATGCGTTAAGGAGCTGCAAGAAGATATGGGTTGTGTCTGGTTTAAAGTCCATCTCCCTAATATTGTCCAGTTTCTCCTATGAAACTTGGGAAATAAATTGAAGTTCCAGATTTTGCTGAGAATTTGGTCCGTAGCTTCTAGCTTAGCCTAGTAAGCTTCAAATATTCTCTTTCTGGCCATGCTATATCTCTTATACTCTAAGTTCAATAGCATAGGTCTATGATCTGAATGGAAAATTGGCAAATTATTCACCTTTGCATATGGGAAGAGTTGTTTTTATTTTTGATTCACGAATGCCCTGTCTAGTCTTTCTACCACCATTTTAGGAGCTTCTCTGTTGTTGGTCCATGTGTACCATCCTATGTTTGTAATTTACGATAGTAAATGATTCTAATAAGGGCATCTAACTGTCTTATTCTAGTGATTTCCATTGAGAGACCCCTCTTTTGTCTTTCCGTGATAGTAATTGGTTAAAATATCCTTTTAACACTACTGTGTAATCATTAAAGTAGCTTAAATTAGCATGTTCTCCCAAAATATTGCTCTCTCCGATTCTACTTGGGCCTCATACCTAAACCCTAAACACCACCTATCCTTTTGAGAGCATGATACTAATGCAAAAACAAAATGAAAAGAGCTAGCTAAAACATGGACATCATCATCATCATTCCAAAAATCAACTAAACCCCATGATCTACCAACTAGATCAACAAAATGTGCCTTCATGAAGTACGAGTTCTCTTACCGAGCCGTGAAACCCTGCTGAAGTGTCTTTGTTTTTTTAAAGACATAAAATAGAAGGCTTCCATTGTTTAACCAGCCAGGTCATCATGTTCTTTGCAAGGACATTATTAAAGTCCCTACAATTCCACATAAGAGTCATGATGGGCGCTTGGGAAGCTGATTTGGCTCAGCATCCATAAGCGACAATGAATTCTGATGAGGTTGCTCTCCCGGATTGGACTTTTCCACCTGAACATTGCTTGACTTTTTTGCGGTACTAAGTCCTCCCAACTTCTCTTGATTAGCTTCCTTGTTTTCCTGCTCTATTATGCTGCTGACTTGTGGGTAGTAAAAGAACACCATTATTCTCTTATTCTTCCTTGTTGGTTCAGATTGCTACTCTATGCTTGCAGGTTTCCACTCCTATGACCTCATTTTGTTATTTTTGCCATAACTTTTCACTCCTGATACTGGTGCAATAGAGATAGGCTCAGACTGTTATTGATTACCCCCATCACTTTTTTTTCAATGCAAAAGCACCAAGACTTGGTCCCTAATTTTTCTCCATCACCTCGGTTAGCGCAATTAATAGCTTGTTGTTGTGTTCACCATTATCAACCACTTCCTTTGCTACAGGTATCTTAACTACTAATTTTCCACCTCCCTTGCGTGGGCCTGAGCTTCTATTATTCATTATATATGCTTTAAGGCTAGAGTTTAACTTAGCTTTCTGTACTTTGAAAATATTTTTTATACTTGATGCCCATCATCCTCTTCTTGATTTTCTTATCATGTCCCAGTGTAGCCCGTTGACGCCTCTTCCTCCTCAAATCCTTCTTCATATTGACACAAGAAGAGTTGCTTCTGCTATACTGATTGCCTGGACGAGTCCTATCTATAATGATAAGTTTTGTATGAGATTGCACTTATATTGAAGCCTTACCATCTTTCGGCTCATTATTATTTACGGGTTGAACCACCACCTTAACGGTTGTCTTCTCATTGGGATTGGATTTCGGTTGAACTTCCATGCCCTTATCCTCTATTTCCTTCTCGATGTTGACCTTTTCTAACAAGTACAATACATTGACTAATAGGGCTGGATCAGTAGTTGGATAACCTTCATATTCTAGCTGATGCATTAGTTCATCCTCCTGCTGGTAAGGTTGGTCCTGTCCCACCTGCTCCACCTGCATGGCATTTTCAAGCCACTGTTGGAGGTCAATTCCCATACGTTTCTTCTTCTTATGTATCCACTCCGAGATCACCATATCCATGTGGTTCATGAAAGACATTTGGTAGCATGAATGATGACATTGGTGGTGGTCCCGGTGGCGCCAGTGGTGGTTGCAGCCTTCCTCCACCAAAGTAGGGGTCAAAGTATCTCTTTTGAGACCCTTCCTCCCAAATTATTTCCTCCTTTTCCCGCAACACCTTTCCCCGTGTATGCTTGATGTGGTAGATCTGCATCAGATTCCATAAAAAATAGGAAACCATCTTGAACATCTTCATCTGCTAGCGCCATATCTCTCCCATCGATTTTCCATATAACCCACTTGAATACGTATGTTTCTTTGCAGTTGCCTATGTGAACAGGCTCTTAGGGAAGAAGGGAATATTTCCCTATTTGGATCATATACAATGTCCATTCCCCTAAGTGCATTGTGCTGCTAAATGAAAGTATCAATAAATGTTCCAACATAAAATAATCCAAACTGAGGCACAATTGGCATGGATATACATAAGTTCATACAGAACATCTAACCAAAACCTCGTATCAACTGCCGAGTCTACATAAAATCTTAAAATTATAGGATCATCTGGGCCTCTTTGCTATCTTATGTTCGAGGTTGTGTTAGGACTAATGTCCACATCCACCACATCACCTGAAATATGAGACATTTTGATTAATGCCCTTGGTAAAAAAAACCTCCGCATGTATCCCATGAATCTAAACATTTATTTTCACCTTTTCCCCCTTGACTCTTCGTAGCAAAATTCTTGCACCCACCTCTTAAAGGCTAATAAATCCCCAGACACATAATAATGGCTTCTGTGAAGGACAGTAAGAGCTTCTTCATAGGTTTAAAACTTGGCCACGTAAAACTATTTGTGGCAGTGTAGGACATAGGTATCAATACTCAAGTATTCCCTGAAGTATTGATTGAACGTATCAAAGCTGAAGTCGTTGTCGTCCATTCAATAGTCAAGCTGGTAGTTTTGCTCCATCTCCACCGATTCTTCAATATCAGCCATTGTTAGCTTAAGTATTCTTACTCTTTTCACGGTTCTAGGAATGAGCGAGAAATCATTTTGTAATCCGAGATGCTCGTTCCTTTCCTTAGAACATTCTGATCTAGGAGGAGTATAAAGAGCATATGAAATCCCTAGAGATTCTGTATCACTCATCTTCACTCGTTTATTAGCAGAGTTATTTCCAAAGAAGGGGGAAGATTTTTTTTATGTTTGTTGTTGCATTGAATGAGTTCTTATTTATAGACTTCTTGACACCAATGGTTTTGCCCATTGGAATAAACAACTATATGTATTCCCCGTCCATCGATCTTCTTCCCATGATTACATTAAATGCTCCTCAAGATCTCCAAATCTTTAATCTGAAACGGCTCCTCTTTTTATTTTTTTAACGTAAACTCCAACTTTAGTAACTCAAGACATTCAATCGATCAAGCCTCCCAATGAGCTTGAAACTCTACGGACACCTTTCCTATCTTTAATGGTGGCTATTGGGATGCCGATTGTACTACCCATTCAACACAAAAACTTGCTTAGGTTACTAATCTCTTTGCTGCATCTAGAATCCCTAAAAGATATATCGAAACCTCTCCCCTTACTTTATGCCAATTTTTTTTGCTCATGATGATCTAACAAGCACACTTTAGTGAATAAAACTAATACGCCAAAGTTCTTCTACACATGTACCCACAGTGGATTTACTCTATTGGTGCAAAGGAAACAATTTCAATTTTTTATTAAACCTTGTCAGGATCCCTAGAAATTATGTAGGTCGAAGAAACCCAGTTGTATTCCTGCTTCTCTCTAAGGTAGAGAGAGAAACGTATTATCATTAATTTTTGAAAATTGATGGAGTGTTGGGTAATTGCTTTGGGGAAATTCATTAATGAAGTTGTAAAATCCAGATTTGTCTAGTTGGCAATTTGTGGAATTTATGCAAATATGGAATGATTTTGTTGAAACATCAAAGAAGGAATGTTAGTGATATAAGGAAGGTGAAGTTTTAATCTGAGAAGAAGAAGTACTATTGTTCATAATGTTTTGATTGAAGAATATATCAATTCCAATATTTATGAGATTGAATTAGATTTATGGAATTGAAATATTTGGTTATGGAAAAAGATATGGATGATATACTCTAATTCTTATCTCCAAGGGATTTGATTAAAATCAGAATTTGAAGTGGAGAAGGAATTATATACGACTTTAGAATTTCCATGTTGGAACATACTGGAAAATTCAGATTTTGCGAGTAGAATATTGCGACAGATTTTGATTTATGGAAATTGGAGATTTAGAAATATTTGATTCAGCCGAATAGAAGCATAATGGAACTATAGTAAATCTCTATATTTATGAAATTGGCATTGAATGAATATTATGGGATGTTTGTGATAAGGAAAATCCCTTTATTTATGGGATTTTGATATGCTTCAAAAGCAGATAAGGAATAGGAATATTATGGAGTATTCTGATATGCAATGGACTATAAATAGAGGACATTATAAGGCTGCAAGACATACAAAATTAATTGAGAAAATCTGCACTTCAAATTTCTATCGTTCGAGAGTTTTTGCCGAGAGCCAGAATTACCATGTTCCAACATACACGACATGTGCTAAAGTTCAGAACGTATGCCTTAATTCCTCGGGAGGAGGACATCCAGCGTTGATGAGTTTCAAGGTCAGAGGGAGTCTGATCAAGGCAGATCGTTAGCAAGATGAGCTTGAAAAATCCACAAGTTTAGAATTAGAAAAGATAAGTATAGTTGTATGGTGTACTTTGTACTATATCTTTATGATTAGTGGATTTATTCTGAACTGGGCCAGACCCTGCAGACGTAGGTGGATTTCACCGAACCTCGTAACCAAGTCGTTTGTCTTGCGTGCATTATTTAATTTACGTATTTGGTTAGGTTAAGACTACATTGGAACATAATAGGTCTAATAGTTAAAGCCAAAACAGTAAAAAACCAGTCTTTCAATTCTCATAGTTGCAAAAATGGAACGGAGTTTCTTTGCACCAGTTTCTCTATTTTTATCTTGGTTATTTCAATTGAGGCTAATAATAAGGAAGATGTTTACTTGGTGCTTGAAGTGGAGGCAGAAATGCTACAGACCAGTAGCTATTTTGGTGTTGTTTTATGAATCACCTGCCACAGTTACAAAGGTATTCTCTACTAGTACTAATTTTATAGATTCTGAGTGTTGGGCTTTCTTGAGGTTGCAATCTGAATGGGAACTAATAAGTAAGAACTTTAATACAAGCTACATTCATATCCCTCGAGCAACAACTATGAACTTGTTGAGAATTTGTGATGCAGGGAGCTTTGGCAGGGACATGAGGAAGTATATTGAGAAGAATTCATGGGTTCAATATATTATTGCAGTATTTTATCATAGTAAAAACATGACCAATTCAATGTACTCTACGGTTCCATATTACAATGTAAGCAAGAATTCTTGTGATAGTGATAAAAATAGTACTTGTTATTGGGATTTTGGTATTGAACCGCTGAGAGAGAGAGAGAGATAAGGGGCCACGCAAGTGAGGTAGATTTTAGGACTTTTTCTACTAAGTTTTCAATTGCAATGTTGTTCAGTACTCCCTCCGTCTCAGTTCAAACTACACATTTTTTTGTCAACTTTCTCATAACATGTTTGGGTTCCGTTTGAATGAGAAATAAGGGCTTAAAATAGATTACTTAAAGAGTAATATTTTGTGTTAGTGGTATTACCACATTGGAATGGGAAGGAGCTATTAGTGCCCCTTTGCATATAAAAGGTTAATAGCACATTGGAAATGGCAAGGAGTTGTTAGTGCCCATTTACCTATAAAAGGCTGCCTCTAGGCTCATTCTAAGACACCGGGAATACAATCATCTTCCTCCTCTCCTCTCCTTCCTTTGTTCTTCGTATTATTCGCATTTTTCATTATTCGTTCTTCATTCTTCATGTTAAAGGCTGAGAGTAAGGCACTGAATTGGTTCACCAATTTCCACTGTTGAGTTGTACAGATAAGAAAGTGTAGCAGTTGCATCCTGGGATTCGGAACGCCATCCAATCGTCACACACTACATGGCATTTTTCAGAATTCAGGACAGAGATCTTCATCTCGCCTCCACATCAATTTCAAACATATGCCTCTGTTGGTATAATACTCTGCTCCTTTTGCATTTACTTAATTCTGTTATTTATTTTATAACTGATTGTTTAGTTAATTGGAATTTAGTTTCTAACAAGGAGTAGTTCTTCAGTTAAAAAAATAGTTAGCTCAGTTAGTGGTTGAGTAGATTAGACATAAAGATTAGAGAGAGTTGGAAATAGGCATCGTATTCCATGTGTGATCAATCTGATCAAAATTATTATTTCATCTATATTTCTACTGCTTTCTCTTCTCAATTATGGAGTTTTACTCCCAAATTCTATATTTTTACTCTTTTATCCAAATTTCCTAATTGAGTTTGTGACATTTTTACAAACATTCTGTATTTATACCTTTGTATATATTTTGTATTTTGATGAATGAAAAAGTGGATGTGGTGGTGGTGGTTGTGGCGACGGCGATGACGTTGGTGATTTCCCGACGACCTCTACGATGAGAATTAAGGAGGGAGTTAGAAAATCGTACAACACTTCAGCCGCTGGTTCAAGTGATCGGGCACTGACGCTCGAGAGCAGAGAGCACTGAGTATAGGAGCGAGCGATCGAGCTTTAGTGCTAGCAAATTGTGTAATGGTACAAGCGAACCGTGTGCCAGGCCTCGGGAGCCATGTTGATGGTTCACCACGTGTTAATAGTGGTACACATTGGTAGATTTTGATGGTGGTTCACAATGTGTAGGATCTAAATTTCCCAGGTGGTTGATTTTGGCCAGAAACCCATATCTAAGCTTCACTTGTGTTGGTGAGAAAATTAGGTTGTGATGGGTCGGTGGTGATGGGAAGAGTGGCGGGTAGGGTGCGGAGAGATGCAAGGAGGTGGTGGATGGGATACTAGGACACGAGAAGGTGATGGCAGGTGGGGGAGCAACAGTGAAGGTGCTGACAAATGGCGGCATCAGTGGAGGTGGTGGCAGCAGGAGGGTGATGATGCAAATTCCGGCAAAAGGGGTGGTTTTCATAAATTTATGAGATAATTATTGCATTTTCATGTGGATTTTCAGAAAATGATGGGAAAAATAATTTCAAATTCCTTTGTCTATTTATAATTGAGGAGGTTTTCTAACGGGTGACCTATCTTTAAATTATTGAATGTCCATTGTATTTTTTTCACTTATACACTGAATTTGTTAAATTACATACTAAATTTTAAAAAGTACTTTTTATATTATATATTTTTTATATATTTTTTCACATTCGAATACACATTATTACTTGTTTAACTTATATAATACAATATTTAATTTTTAAAAAAAATTGTAACTTTTAATGTAAAAAGTTAGGGAGTTTATCCATCAACTTATGGATAGACCACCTTTCCTGAGACGTTCTAGATTGGGTGTATTTTTACACATATTTTATGTATTTTTATGAGTTTCTTTTGCCATTTGATGTGCATGTAGGTGTGTTTTTGTGCAGGAAATCATTAGATTGTGCGCTAAGGGTGAGGAGTGATCTTTTTCCCTTAACCGTGGTTTTTTTCCCACAGGGTTTTCCCGGTAAGGTTTTTAATGAGGTAGTGTGCTCCAATGGGATATGTACTTAGAGACATTATTCCAGAATGAAGCTCATAAGCAATTGGATCGTGCTACGAAGAATTTGGGCTCAATTGGGTTCATGTGAAGAAGTTTAAATTAAATGAAGAACAAATTAATTAGCCCAATAATATTTTTCCTTTGTTAGTTGAATTTGTAATTAGGACTATTGTAAAATAACTATAAAAATCCATATCGTAGCTTTAGATCGGGGGACGGCCATAGTAACATTCTTCACAGCTTTGTATATTTGAAGCCGCCGTATGGTTTTCCTTCTTTTGTTGACATCAAACACAATTATTCATCACGCATGAACATTAGGAATCAATCCTGGTGACATTTGGTTTGATTATATATTTTTAGTTATTATGTTTTATTATTTTACTGTTTGTTTAATTATTATTAATATGTTTAGTAGCTAAATCTCTTTTTCGACTTAGGGTAATGAAGCTTTAACTATGATTTATATGTGAGGCCTAATTGTTCGTGATAATTAATTTGTGTGGATTCCTAATTGTTCTCTGTGTATATTTTATTTCTGAATTTCTTGAGATTTGATCAACCTTGAGTTATCTGGAATTGTGCCAATTAAATTATGCTATTTATCTTTATCTAGTGGGTAGATTTAATTAGTGGCGAAACTAACAGAAGATAGTGGGAACAATGGGTGGATAATTTGTGACGGCTAATCTGATTATGAATTATCTGAATTGGGTTTCTTCGGTTCTTAATGCTGTTAAGATATTGTATCTAGTTTATAGCTGATTCTTGCTAGATTATAATAGTCAGTTTATAGCTAATTATTGCTGACTATCGATAAAGAAAGAAGAAATTGGACTGTGTCTTGTAGCTGATTCTTAGCAGTCCATAACTGGTTGGTTCATGCGAACTGATTTATTATTGCACATGAGATCATATAAATTATTAGTTAATGCTTCATTACCCTAAAGCGGATTTTTTTTAGATACTGAACATATTCATAGTAATTAAACAAATAACAAAAAATTAATAAACATTAAATCAACAAAATAAAAGAAACGAAAAGAAATTAGTAAAAGCAAATACAAATCTGTGCAAAACTTAGAACATGTGCAATGGAAATCTTTTGAGACTCCCACATAGACATAAAGTCTCCCATTTTATTACAATGAGAGGCTTTTGGACTCATCTTGTACTTCATATTGATGAGGTGGCTAGAGAGAGTCTTCATGAGAGAAGATCTCAAATATACTTCCCCGTTTCAATAAAAATGACACATTTACTTTTTCACGGTCTCAAATAATCATGTTTGACCGTCAAATTTCTAACTAAATATAATAAATCCATAAAAATTATATTTAAAATATTGATATTAAAATATTTGTAACAACATTTCACATGATATTTTTACTATATACTTTATATTTAATGTCTATTTTTATACTATTTTGATATATAAATAATAAAAAAAAAATATACCGATAACATTATTATTACATAACTAATATAGGTTAAATATTAAAGTATTATTGTGGAATGAAAAATTAATTTACATAATTCTGATTTAAAATCAAATATATTATTTAATATAATAAAATTGCAAAATATATTATTTACAAAATTAAATATATTATTTAGGTAATTAAAGTTAATTTATTTCTATTTTAATAACTAATCTATAAATATAGACAATGAGTTGATAATAACTTAAAAAAAGCTGAACCAATCAAAGATGACATAGAAGGAACTGTATAACGTGGACGTGACTGAATTGTTGTGAAATTTGAGATTGTTGAGAGGAGAGAGAGTACAAAAGTCCCAAAAGGGTCTTCTGCATTGTACATGCTCTTATGCTTGCACGCAGAACGAGCAACAAAACATCAATTATGCTCCAGTGTCTCTATTCTACTGCTTCCGGAGGTG
The DNA here is from genome assembly GCA_032355705.1 of Rubia peregrina. Classification (NCBI taxonomy): domain Eukaryota; kingdom Viridiplantae; phylum Streptophyta; class Magnoliopsida; order Gentianales; family Rubiaceae; genus Rubia; species Rubia peregrina. The sequence continues at coordinate 11,311 of JAULKK010096089.1, forward strand.
CGATCCAAACAAAGCTATGGCGTGGATTTTTATAGTTATTTTTTTTACAATAGTCCTAATTAAAAATCTAACTAAGAAAAGAAAATTGTTATTGGGCTAATTAATCTGGTCTTCATATAGGCATTCTATTCTTTAATTTAAACTTCTTCACATGAATCCAATTGAGTCCAAATTCTTCGTAGCACGATCCAATTGCTTTTGACCTTCATTATGGAATAATGTCTTTAAGTACATTTTCCATTGGAGCACACTACCTCATTAATCACCTTATCGGGAAAACCCTATGGGGAAAAAACCACGGTTAAGGGAAAAGGATTGAAGTGTATCGCTCTTCACCTTCAGCCCACAATTTAATGATTTCTTGCACACACCTACGTACACATCAAATGAAAAAAGAACCTCATAAAAGAACATAAAATGTGTATAAAATACACCCAATCACTATGGATGATGAACTTAGTGCTCTTGAACGCAATGAGACGTGGATGATGGTTTCGATTCCTCCGGATAAGAATGCTATTGGGTGTAAAGACTACGTACACATCAAATGAAAAAAGAACATAAAATGTGTATAAAATACACCCAATCACTGTGGATGATGAACTTAGTGCTCTTGAACGCAATGAGACGTGGATGATGGTTTCGATTCCTCCGGATAAGACTGCTATTGGGTGTAAAGAGTTGTATCTAAACAAGTTCAAGTATGATGGTGTGATTAAACATTAAAAAAAAAACTCGTCTGGTAGTTCTAGTAATCGCGAGATAGAGGGATCTGACTTTACTGAGGTATTTGCTCCTGTTGCCAAAATGAGTTCGGTTCGATTATTTCTATCTGTTGTAGCTATCCACGGTTGGGAACTTCATCAGATGGATGTTCATAATTATTTTCTACATGGTGATCTTCATGCATAAGTCTTTATGCGACCTCAACATGGCTACTCTGCGCCACTAGTCTTGTTTGCAAACTTCAGAAATCTTTTAATAGATTGGGACAGGCTCCTCCAAATTGGTTTGCCAAGTTGGTTGTTACTTTTTGCGCATTCGGGTTTGTTCAAAGTAAGGTTGATTAGTCTCATTTCACTTACGGCCGTGATTCGGTGTATTTACATGCTGTTGTCTATGTTGAGGATTTGGTGATTGCTGGCAGTTCTTCGTCCCTTCTCCCTGAATTCAATAAATACTAGAGTTCTTGTTTTCACATGAAGGATCTTGGTGCTTTTAAGTATTTACTGGGTATAGATATTGCTAGAAGACCGGGTGGAATGTTTCTTCTCAGGGGAAATATATATGCACTTTATATTTTGTCAGATTCTGGTTTAATGGCTGCTAAACTGACTAATTTTTTATGGAGACACAACATGACTTTATGCGTGTTGAGGAACCAATTTATCATGATTTTGAACAGTATCGACGACTGGTTGGTTGCCTCATTTACCTTACCATTACTCATCCAGAGCTGAGTTATTCGGTTCATACGCTTGCTCAGTTTATGCAGTCTTCCTGTGTTCCTCATTGGCATGCGTTTATGCAGTCTCCTTGTGTTCCTCATTGGCATGTTGCTCTATGAGTTCTTCACTATATGAAGAGTCATCCTAGTCAAGACCTTTTTCTCTCTTCTTGTAATTCATTATAATTAATTACTTATTGTGATTTCGACGGGGCAGCTTTTCCAATCACACAAAGTTCTCTTTCTGGATGATTGTGACTCTCCTATTTCATGGAAGACGAAGAAGAAACCTATAGTTTCTCGTTCTTCTGTTGAAGCAGAGTATCGTGCTATGGTTGTGACTTTTTGTGAGTTATTATGGCTTAAGTCTTTACTATGGGACTTAGGTGTTGCGTATTTTGCACCCATATTCTTGTTTTGCGATAGTCAGTCTATTCTTCATATTGCGACTAATCCTGTCTTTCATGAGAAAAGTAGCACGTTAAGGTAGACTGTCATTTTGTACATGATCTTGTGCAGTCCGGTGCCATTGTTACTCATCATACTCGTACTTATGACTAGCCCGCAGATCTCTTCACAAAATCTCTTAGGCATACACAATTCCATATTTTGCTCGGAAAGTTGGGCATTCTCAATCTTAACGCTCCAACTTGAGGATGAGTGTTAAGGAATAGGAATATTCTGTCAATATTACTTGTGTATATATTAGAATATTTTTCCTTTTAATGATTCACTATCAGTCTCTTGTATCTCTAAACATTGTAACCCAAATCATGAATACAATCACAACATTTTTTCTACAAAAAGACAAAATATATGGAATGAGATATTTACAAAACCAATCGAAAATGGTATTCCTTTTTTATCATGATTCAAAATCAATTATATCTCTAATACCCCACTTAGGCGAAGTGTGGGACTGAATTTTGAGACAGATAGAGAGCATTGTTATTATCACATAGTAAAACAAGAGGAACACAAGTTGAAACACATAAATCCCGAAGAACATTCATCATCCAAGCTAACTCAGCAGTAGTGTTGGCCATAACACGGTATTCTGATTTCGAACTAGAATGTGAGACTGTAGGTTGCTTCTTAGCACTCCAAGGCACCAGGTTACAGCCTCATAACACAAGAAATACTATAGAGTGCCAAGATCAGTACTCTTCAATTCACGATTAATCCAATCAATAAACTTACTAATGAGAAGGCCATCATTCCTGGTAAGAATGATATCATCAATATAAACCAACAAATAAAGCAGAGAGGCACCCTGAGAGAACAAAAATAAAGATGTATCCAACACGTTGCACACAAAAACTCAGACCAACAAGAAAAAAGCTACAACGCTGAAACCAAACACATGAAGGCTACTTCAAATCATAAATGACCTTGTGCAGACAGTAAACATAGTCTGGGTGAAACCTTAATCCGGCCTCATTCCAATGTCACCACCAGCATTGGAGCTTTGACGTCTTTCGCCATCTTCGAATTTTGGAGTGGGGTTATACAGGGCGGCTGGTGCCCTCGATGCTTGATGACGATTTATTGGTGAAAATGACACTGAAAATTGAATTTGAGGGTTTTAAATGCCCTGGCCCAACCCAATAATTCAGCTCATTTTCATGCCTTAAATATATTAATTTAATTCTAAATACTATTACAAAACTAAAATAATTAAAATTTAAAAAACAATATATCAATTTAAAATAGTTAAACATAAAATAAAATAATTAAAATAGATATCAAATTATAATAATTAAGACATCAAATAAATAAATTAAATTCACGTCAAATTAGAATAGTTAAAATATTAAATAAAAATCGAATAATAAGTGAGTGTGCAGGCAAAAACACACTGAAGGTGCGATCACTGTAACATGAAGTGTAGACGAGGCCGGCCAAAAAAGTAGGTGGGCTTGTCGATGGCAAAATGGAATAGCCCATTACGGGAAGATTATACTGATGCTATCAGTCAACAGGAAGTGAATGAAGCTGAGGAAAAAGGGAATGGAAGTGAATATGGAGCTGAGGAAGAATGTGATATAGAGAACACTACAGCTGAGGTAAATATTTAGAAAACACCTGCTAAACCAAAAATGATAGTGAATTGAATGAGCCTGTTAATAGATTTGATAGTAAATTGGGGAAGTTGTGGGTGGGTGTAATCAGTTGAAACAGAATTCAAACAAATGATGTGCAAATTGACTATGTCACTCCGAAGATTGTTGATGGGGAAGTAGGGATTGAAATCGAGATAGATGATGTAAGGGATGAGCTAGAGTATTGGGGAAATGCTCTGATCATTTATGTTTTTGGTGGGGAGCTAACTATGACTGCAATAAGGAGATTTATGATAAGATTCTAGAACATTATTACGATGTCGGAGCTGGCTATGGACGGCGTGAGGGCGCGTGCAGTGGACGGCGGTTGCGATCGGCCGAATCCGATGGTGCGGCGGTCGAAGTCCGGCGGAATGGCGGCGGGTGGGCGGCGGCCGGCGATCGCAAAACAGGAAGAAGGAAATCGGAAAAATGGAAAAATCAGGCAAAATTTTATAGAGACCTGACTGATACCATGATAGAAGTAAAACCCACAAATAATTGTGGCTGTGTGTATTAATATATATACTAAAGTACAAAGGATATACAAGGCAGAATCAGATATGGAAAATGATATATACAAAACTAATCAGAAAGGGTATTCATTTCTTAATCTGATTCTAATTTATCTAATATTCTATTACTGTGGCTTTATTTCATAATAGGAGTGGGAATCTAAGGGGGATGAATAAAGCAGCGAAACAGATTGAGATTAGCTCCTCTCTCAAAGGTATGAATTTAATGCTTGCTATAAATATAAAAACTAGAGTAAAAAAAGAAATGCTACTATTATAAGGTAGATATTTGGTGAGAAATGGGAATTTGCAGATAACTATGAAGCACACGCGGCTATGGATTATGTTGGATAGAAACAAAATAGTGGTGAAGGTGAAATGCAGTACTGATTAGATGATCTTATGCGATGTGTGTGATGTAAATGGAGAGATGTTTTTCTGGATTATTGTAGTCTATGCAGGGAATCTTTTGAAGATGTGAAAGAAGCTATGGAAAGACATTGAGCAGTCATAAGTACAGGTTCAAGGGCATGGATTGTTATTGGGGATTTCAACAGTGTGTTGCAGGTGGGAGATATGATTGGTGGGAATGAGGTTTAGGCTAATGGGTTCAATGATCTAGAACTAATGATGGACAAAACAGGATTGAGCGAGTGTGAAAGTACATGCGAGTATTTCACATGGTCCAGCAAACATTTGGATGGTGTGATCTACTCTAGGATAGATAGCTTTGGCAAATGCAAGTTGGTTTTTTGAAATTCCCCGATGTGTGTGGAAATGTTGGAACCTTGGGTATCTGAGCGTAAAGGTTTATGAAGGACATATAAGGAGTGCAAAGCAATTTATGTTTTTAAACTGCTTGTTGGAGAAATGGGAAGTTAGAGATATTATCAAAGACAGTTAGAGACGACATACAAGAAAGGGTAATCCTATGTTTGTAGTGTTGAATAAGCTATTAAGATTGCATGGGGATTTGAGACGACATACAAGAAGTGTTGGGGGAACTAAGAAAAAATTGGAGCAGGTTGGAGAGGAATTAGAAAGGGCACAGAAAGAACTGGAACAAAATAAAATGAGAAGAGACAACATTGAGAAGGTGAAAAAAGGTATAGAGGAGATGCAAAAATGGAGTGAAATTGATGAGCGTATAGCTAAACAGAAATCTAAAATGAAGTGGCTGAGACTTGGTGATGGGAACAAGGCATATTTCCATGCATCAGTGAAGGCTATAAACTAAATGATTGGAATGCAGAAGCTTGAAAAGGAGGATGGCAACATAATTTCATATCAGGAACTGATGGAGGAAGAGGTCCTGAATTTTTATGAGCAGCTTGTTGGTCAAAAAGCAGTAAGAACTGAATGTGTAGATGTACATGTGAGTAGGAATGGGAAAAACCCGAGCAATGAAGGAAAAGAGGTTTAGTTAAGAGAGTGAAAATTAAAGAAGTACATGAAGCTTTGAAGGGAATAGTGGATCTTAAGGTTGCAGGAGGTGACGAATATGGAGCTAAAATTTTCAATGTAACTGGAACCTATTGCAGGGTGATATAGTGCCGGCAGTCGAGGAATTTTTTTGAAATGGGAAACTTTTTAAAGCAGCTGTACTATAGCGACACTCATTCCAAAACATCCATTGGCGGTGAAGATAAAGGAGTTCAAGTCAATCTATTGTTGCACTACCCCTTACAAACTTGTAAAGTCACGTGTGATGAAATTATGGAAAGGATGTAAAGACACGTGTGATTTATGGTTTAATTGATTGTCAATTTGTGAAATTATGGTAAAGAAGAAAAACTTACCATGCTTGAACATGAGCTACAGATTTTTGGCAGGAATTCAGAATCAATATTGCGATTGGATTTCATTATGGTAATTGGAGATTGTGCGATATTTTTATTCAGAATTACAAGCATAATGAAATTATGGTAAATCCCTATATTTATGGAATTGGAATTGAAGAATAATTATGAGATATTTGAGATAAGATAAATTCCTTTATTTAAGGGATTTAGATATGCTTCAAAAAATAAATTTGGAATAGGAATGTTATGGAGATAATCATGGATATTCTGATCTGCTATGAACTATATAAAGGGGACATTACACGGTTGCAAACTCACGAATTTAATTGATAAAAAATTTGCATTCAGATTTTTTTTTCATTCTTGTCGAGAAGGAGCTTTGCCGAGAACCAGTTGCTGACTATGTTCCAACACACCAGACCTGTGTACTAAGTTCAGAACGTATGCCTAAATTCCTCGGGAGGAGGAGATCCAGCGTCGACGAGTTTCGAGGTCAGAGGGAGTCTGATCAAGGCGGATCGGTAGCA
>JAULKK010096303.1:0-17697 GCA_032355705.1 Rubia peregrina
CTAAATGATTATAAACGTATAATTGAAACTAGGTTATTGAGCTACTTATGACGTGCATGCACAATTGGTGCAAAAGATTTTAGTGATTAGTATTCAAAATACTCCTAACACCTAAATAAATTAATAAAATAACAACTTCAATTTCATAGAGTTACAGAAATACTTACAAATTGATTTTGCAACGCGGCACAATAGTTTATGCATATTACACTGTACGTACAATATAAACATTTAAAGAGTGTCAAAAACTAGTGGTTGTTAAGTGATAATCGAGATGTTAATGGGATAAATGAATTCCATATTTTTTTATTAAAAAACTCATTTTAGTTGTATCTTTACCCTTTGACCATAATCTTATATCGTACTTAAAGGTGCACCTATTTAGGTTGTCGGGTACAAGGCACGTGCAACCTAGGTGTATGTCACGTAACCAACATAACTGCATTGATGCATAGTATACTAGCAGAGAGAGAATGGCATTAGATGAATGCCATCATACTAATGTGGGAAATTTAGAGGAGTAAGGAATGGTATAAAATAAGAGTAATTTCTTTTTTAGGGGTGGAAAAATTCAACCCGGATGTAAATGGGATGGAAATTGAACTCGGAGGCAAATGGGAGGACGCATTCGCTGAATACATTCTTTTCTCTTTATTTTTTTTAAATATTCTAAAATTCAATTGAATTTTTTAATTAAATATTCTGCTTTCCCGAAATCGTAAAACACACTCCAAAATCCAAAAATTTATCGTCGTTAGCCGTATAGCACCGTTCTTCCCCAAAAATCTAAAGGTGGTAGTGCGTCTATCCCAATTTTGATTTAGGTATATAAAATAAATGGCTAAAATATCTTTCCAAAAATAGAAAGTGCACAAAATAAAAGTAAAGGCCAAATAAAGAAAATGTAAATGGAAGTTGTATCTATGAAATCAATATATATTAATACCTTTATTAATATAATAACCATTATATTGTTAATTTTTATTTTGATAATAAATACAAATTTAATTCAATTACAAAATATTTTATAATTTTAAATTATTTATATTAAAAATGATGTAATTATTATATATAATGCAAATATTATAAATTAAATTATTTGTATAAGAAAATAATATATTTTATTATAATATTGTTACTATTATTTATAATATAATTAGCAATAATATTATTACTATAGGGTTGTGTGAAAATTATAGTTGTATTTAAATTCGATCCATATACAAATTTAAAACTAATATTATAAAAAAATTATACCAATAATAATTAAATTATTATATTTTTTAAACAACAAATATAAAGTATATTCAATTACAATATATAAATTAGTTAAATTTATATGAAATAATATAATTTTTATTTCTAATAAAATTTTATTTATTATTAATATTAGAAAATAAAATATATTTTTAAATATTATCATTATTATTTTTTAGAAATTATGAAATAATAATATTTATTATTAAATTTTAGTTTATAATTTTTTTTATAATTCTAGTAATATCCAACCCATATACAACTCCTAATAATATAATACTATTTTCATAAATATTATTAATTCTTTTTGTCTATAATATATTTAAGTTAAAGTATAAAAATAATATTTAAATAATTTATTCTCTGAATAAATCCTGGAATTATTTTGTTTTTTTCAACGTTAAAAAAATGACGCAGTTAGAGAACGCAACATTTCCTTTATTTTATTTTTAGAAAATTTCACAATACTAGTGAGTTATTTTTTAAAAAAATCATAAAATGAGTTCATATTATTTTAAATAATACATAGAGAACGCATTCTCCAAATGCGACTCTAATTTTGTTTCCTGATAATTCCCTCGAAAAATTATAACATAATTAAAAATGATGAGAACGCATTTAATAAATGCATTCTCTATTTTCCCTTCACAAAAAAATAAAAAATAAGGAGAGGACGCATTCGTCAAATGCGTCCTCTATTTTCCCTTTTTAAAATAATAGCATTAATGAGAGGACGCATTTTCCCATTGCATCCCCTCTTTTCACTTTGTTTTTTAAATAATAATAACAAGAGCACGCATTCGTTAAATATGTCCTCCATATTTACATCTATGACACGCTACTGTAGGACCAAATCAAGAATTTTGTCGATAAAATAGAGCGGAAGGGATATCGGATTACACTTGAGTCTACTAAAATGATACATTTTGGTCACTTGGCACGAATTATTATACGATTTTACTACCACAAATTAGGGGTGGCAAAATGGGTGGACGGGTCAAATTAGAGTTGGGTAAAATGAGTAATTAAAAAAATATGGGTATGATCTTTTTTGACCCATTTTATGATGGGTAAAAAATGGGTCGGGTCAAATGGGACGAGTTGAAATCCGCTCAACCCACGGGTTGAAAGTCATTCAACTCACGGGCCAAAATGGGTAAACCCACGGATTTCAACCCATATATAAACCCATATTGATTTTTGTATCAACCCATATGGGTAAAACTCGCAGGTTTCAACATATATATTGACCCATGTGGGTTTATATACCAATCCATATGGGTAAACCTACGGGTTTCAACTCATATATTGACCCATATTGGTTTATATATCAACACATATGGGTAAACCCGCAGGTTTTAACCCATATGGTTAAACCCTAGGGCAACCCACAAACCCAACCCATTCAACCCATATTTTCCAACTACCCATTTGACCCATTACCCATTACCCATTTTACCCATACCCATACGGGTTCTATATTCCCACCCCTATCACCATGTTTTGGGGAAGAATAAACCTTATATATACTTGTCTATAAAATGGCTATTGGGGTAAGATGGGGAGCGGTTTTTGTGTAAAACTATGCTCTGATTGTTTTGTAATAGGAAAGGTCTCATCATATCCATGGTTTGTATAGATCGATATGAACTAAATGGAAAAGAGTATTTCTACTTTATATATATGGGTGATAGCACATTCGAAGTTAAAATTTTAAGGCACGTACCACCTCCTCATTCTAAGTGAAAAACTTGATTCTCCGTAAAGTTATTTTTCATTTGCAATTCGTTGAGTTATATGATATTTTATAAATTGAATAAATTATATGCAACATGTTATCTTAAAAACTCATATTTAGACATGAGTTTCAAAAAAGGGAATTCACTGTGCAGTGAAATTGTGCTTTTTGATTCACTATTGAAAGAAAGGGATATTAAAGGCGGTAAAAGGAGTATTAGGACAGCGATTACAAACCACTTTCCCTAGCACTGCTGTAGATTCTACCCTCTCGTTGCACGGTGGTTCCACTGCCGCCGTTGTAATTTATTTAAACAACATTTCTGAATGGCATTTTTTGGGTTAATTAAACTGTCTAGTAATGTTTTTGATTTAAAAAATAGTGGAAATGTTCATGCGTGAAGCATACTTTCGGAGTTGGAAATTTGTTAACAGAATGTCTAGAGGATGTCTTTTAACAGGAGTATAGATCGACCAGTTCGGGTTCCAATATTGAAATATAATATCAGTTCTAGTATCCCTATTGCATTTGGATATGTTAAGATTTTGTAACTTGGGTCAAAAATTAAAAAGGTTGCGAGATCGAGCATGGATTTCGATGTGTATTTTTTGAGTTCGTTGAATGGATGATGTTTCAAAACAATTGTTGTTCTTTATACAATGGAATAATGTTTGAGTTCCAATTTTGAATAAAGATTGGCCCTACTAATGCTTCCATTGCTAGTTAACATCCGAAATCATAAGTATTGTCTGAAATCCGAAAAGGAATCTAGATGTTCGTAAGGACTAAAAATTCATTAGACACAAAATAGTTTACAAATATAAGAATTTAGTCTAAACTATTTTTGATGTTAACCTACCTAAATCTATCAATCCTCCAACAAAAAAAATAATAAAAAAGATGTTAAATGGTTAAAAAATACATGCAGTTGACGTCTCATCAAATCCCCCACACTTAAACCTTTACTCGTCCTCGGGTAAACAAGAACAAGAAAATACCAAAGCGTAAACTAGCAAGCAAAGGTTTTCCCAAAACACCTAACATTTTGTTCCTAGATTACCTTAGCCCCCAAGACATAGGAATCTCTCAAACTCTCATATCCCAAAGCCTAAGATAATATGAACAACCATTATACCAATCAAATGTGAGGTACAAAATACAAATGTAAAACTATCTTACTCTACGAAATAAGCTACCAAATAGAAAAACTAAGAGGAGCATAGAATATCTCAATTTCTCTCATTTTTCCTAGGTTTCCTTTCGGGATTTTATCCTATCTTCACATATTTTTTCTTTTTCAATGCCCACCCTCATCTTTTCCAACACCATCTGGTCTCTCATTTTTTCATAGGTCTCCCTTTCGGGTTTTCTACCCCCCTATTTTTCCTAAGTTGCCTCCTGGGTTTTCAACTTAGTGAGATTCTTTTTGTTATAATTTTTCTAATCCTTTTAAAATTCTCTCAAAAGAGCTACTGGCTACAACTAAATTACTAATCACAAGTATCATCTTATTCCCCATGCCCCACACCTAAAGCTTGCATTGTCCTCAATGCAAATAAACATTCTTGGACACATGCCAATGCAAGAAATGAGAGGACATTCATGATGTGTAACGAACATCAAAAACACGCATAGTAGCACAACTATAACATCTAATGGACAAACTACCACAACCACAATATAATCTGCCCACAAACTCTATCATAAAAGTCTAATAACAACCACTATCATGCACAAAAAATCAAATATAGCATTAAAATCGGAATGGAGGAGAGAGATACATCTTTAGATTTGAATTGTGTGTTTCAAGTGGATTATGCATAAATAGGTTTGGATGGTATTTAATAGTGATGGGGAAGAAATTTGGTAATTCAGAGATGTGGGAATGTGTGAGCATCGCGGACCCATCACGTGTCTACAGTCTGTCAGTTGAACTTATTCTAGCCCCAGTTGCTCACCCTTTTATTTCACTTCATTTTCTCCATAACCAAATGCCTCATGCAAAAAATATATGCAATCCAAGCGTAATAGTGGTCCAAGAAAATAAAATAAAGAGAAGACAAATAAATCATAAATTCCAAATAAACAATAAATCGTCACAATGAAATTATTCCTACAAAATTATCCTTAAGAAAAAGGAAATCACAATTATATCGACGAAATGTCAAGAATGACTATCCGGATGATCAAAACCAAGTTTATTTAATGTTATAAAGACAATATACTCCTTTTTAAAGATTTATTCAAAACTTTACTCGGGTCTCCGAAATCACCATCCGTAATTTCACCCGTTCTTGCCTCTACATGTAATGGTCTCCAACATTATCTCACCTTAAACCTCATCTCTGGAGGCAAATGAACTTGTGTGTCTCATCCCTTTTCGGGTGCTTTAGGAAACTCTTCGGAGTGAAGAGGGTTCACATGATGTTTCTTTAACCCCTTCTTCCCCCGCTGCAAGTTAGTACTAGAAACAATCACACATGAAACTTTGTCCTTTTTCAAATTAATCAATGTTTAAATTCATTGGGAGGCTCATGAAATCTTTAAATTAAAGTGACACCATGGCGAGACATTTTATCCTTCGGAGGTTTTTTTTCCTGTAGATCTTATAACCTAATTTTTCTTCATCAAAATCTAATGGCAATGTGCCGCTATGCACATCGATATTAGTCCTCGACGTTCTCAAAAAGGGTATTCCTAACAAGATATGGGCACACTCTTATTATGCGACATACCAAGAACATAATAATCTGGGGGGACTAGTTTATTCATTTTAACCAACACATCTTGCACTAATACCTTCAGAATAGATTGGGAATGATCATCTACTTGTATGAACACCCTAGTTTCATGCAAAGTATCTAAGTTAAGAGTCTTGTATAGATATTATGGAATTACATTAATAGAGGCTCCTATGTCTATCATTGATTTTTCAAAAAAAATAAATTCACCTATGGCACAAGGGATAGTGATCATGCCAGGATCATAACATTTAGGAGGTAGTTTCATTTGAAAAATAATCGACACATGTCCACCAATTTTAATTTTTCCAATTAGTTCTCTTAGGGTTTATAACTTTTTAAGGAATTTAGCAAACCTCGGCACTTGGTGGATAGCATAAAAAAGAGGAAGTTTACCTCACATTTTTGGAAAACCTTAATGAGGGCTTTATTCTCATCCTTGTGATTATTTTCCCGCAAAGCCACCGGAAAAAGGTGGTGGTGGAAGGAAATTTTCAATTTTTTGCTTCTCTGATGGTTGAGTGATCACCTCCTTGACCTCTTGGTTTTTCACCATAAGCTCCTCTTCGACTTCATTACTAACCTTAACAACTTGCTTGGGTTCCTTTGTTTATTTCCCACTCCTGAAGGTGATTGAGCTTACATTCTTTCTCGGGTTCAATTCTAGTTGGAAGAAAGTTTTTTGGAATCCCTTGCCTCCAATCGGGCTACGGAATATGCAATTTGGCTAACTTGAGTTTCCAAATATTGAATCTAGCGGAGATGTGGTCTTCCAAATTTGTTAACATGGTGATTCTGACATGCATAAGCTCTTCGTTCTCTGACCTTGATAACCCTTCTCATGGGTTAGATGAGCCCTTATCCATCGGGTAGCCTTATCGTGATGACCAATTATACCCTTGATTTCTTTGGTAATGGGCTTGTACCCCTTGATTATTTGGTTGAAACACACCTTAACTACCTTGAAAACCACCTTGAGGATTTGATTTCCCAACTTGTTCATCTCCCCACCAAAATTTTGGATGGTCTCCACACCCGAGATTGTAATTTAGATAGTATAAATTATAATTCTTGTCATGATCTTGTCCTCTTTGGAAACCCTGTCCTTCTTGGCCTTGTTTTGGTGTCCCTAATTTCCTTGGAAACCTTGGCCTTCATCTTAAAGTTGAGGGTATGAATTGATGGAGTTATCCAATGAACAAACCCCCACAAGCTTTGACTTGAAGTATCATCTCCTTCATTAGCTCCTTCATCATGGAATCTAAAGTTTGAACTTATTCCTAAAGATTTGGAGTTTCTGGTACCCTTCGTTTTTTCCCTTGTACCAAATTGTCTAGTAGCATTAGCCATGTCTTCAATAAATGTCATGGAATCTTTTGAGCTCTTGTTGGAAATCAACCCATTACAATCAACATTAACTATCCTCTTGTCTTCAATGGACAATCCATCGAAGAAATAGTATACAAGGTTTTCTTCCTTGTATGGGTGGTAGGGTCAACTTGATAGCACCCTCTTAAACCTCTCCCAATATTCATAAAAATTCACTTATTACTTAGCTCTTTCTTCAAGCCCACATACTTGGATGGTGGAAAGAACTTCTCTAAGAACTTATACTTCATGTCCATCCACAAAGTTATACTTCCCGGAGAGAGGTAGTACAACAAATACTTCGCATTCTTCAAGGGAAAAAGAAACGCCCTTAGATTATAATTATTCTTCAAGAATCTAGGTGGCTTCACATTCGTGGTCACGAGGTGGAATTTGGACAAGTGCTTGTTAGCATCCCCCCATTCATTTCATGGAAAGTCAGTTGACCTTGGATCATTTAGGACTTAAGCTCGAAAGTGAAATCTTTCCGAAGTAGAGGAAAGATGATACAAAACGGTTGGTCCTCTAGGTAAGGGCCATGATCTCCCTCAAGATTCTAGTATCACCCACAATAGTTAGTGTTACGGTGACGGTTGAGTACCTTGGTTAGCCAAACATACTATCCTCCTTGATCTTCTGAGTGTACATAAAAGATCAGGATCATAGTGACAGGGTTCTTTTCCATTGGTACTAGTATCGATCATACACCAAGAACCAAAGCAATATAACCTTATCCCAAGTAAAAATCACAAAAGCATAAAATGTCAACAACACAAAAACACAAAGAACTACATTAACACTTTAATAAAATATGCTTTTCCCCTAGTAGCAGAGCCAAAATTTGGGAGGCTTTCGTCATGCCTCTCAAAGATAGTATTTATGAACCCTAATTGTGACTAACTACTACAAAGTAGCTAGAGGAAATTTGGGGTCATCCACGAGGAAAAAGAGGTTTTTTCGAGTGCTGAATGTAGTTAAAAGTAAACAAACGTGTCACTCTAAGTGTGTGGTACTAAAGTGAGGGGTTTTTGAGTTTAGAAAACGCTACATCTACTTTAAGCAACTAGATGAACAAATAATTAAAACAAACATTGCAAATACAATCACAACTAGTACAAAACCGACAGAATGCTCTCAACTTTTCTCTTCCCACATTAACTTCTCGGAACAGTGTACCTTTCCATCATTAACGGCTAATTTCACCCTTTATCACCTGTACAGTTCTTCCGTCAACATCGCCCCGATGGTGGCTCCGCCATATGGTGAGAGCACGCCTCCCCCTCCACTGTCCTACCTCCAATCTTTGCTCAATAATCCCAATCTTCCATACACCCCTACTATTAACAACAATGATTCGGAGATGAATCTGTATCCACTCTTCCACTATAAAGGAGAAGCGGCATTCCTCTTTCCTCAAGCGGAGATTTAATCGATTGCCATGCCTTTCAATAATGCCCTGATCGGTAAGTTTGGGCGAGGACGTCCACCGCTGGAGCTGATTCGAAAGGAAATGAAATCGATGGGTTTCAAGTCGGGTTTTCAGGTCACTGGAATGGATTTCTGGCATGTGAGAATCACCTTCAACCTACCTGAGGACAGGCAGAGATGCTGGAGTAGACAGTACTGGAACATCGGGAAGCACTCGATGATGGTCCTAAAATGGTCAGTTGATTTTGATTTGGAGGAGGAACCACCGTTTATACCGGTATGGATCAATATCGAACTCCCCCCTTTACATTATTTCCATCCCTTGGCTATAAGGCAGATTGGTAACTCCATTGGAACTTTTATTCAAGCTGATGCTCCTACTCATAATCTGACTAGACCATCTGTTATTCGAATCTGTGTGGAGTTGGATCTCCGCAAACCTAGGCCGGACAGAATTAGACTGGGATCTATTGCTAAAAATAAATGGTATAAGGTGGTTTATGAATCTAGTCCCTCCTATTGTTTCTCCTGTCTCAAACATGGTCACTCCAGTTTAAATTGCAGAAGAGGTCTAACTACAGTGAGGAAAAATGAGACACAAAATGAGATTTCGGTACAGCAACAACAAGACAAACTCAAAGTTTCTGTTCAGAATGGTTTGTTGCCAACACCGGAGGCCTTCAACTCTACCCCAAACAAACAGAGTAGCTATCCTTCCCCCCTTACTACTCAGCAAAATCAGCTAAGCAACCACCTAGCCAAAACAAGCTGCATACACAGGAGCTCACTAAATGGAAAAAGAAGTCAACAGGCAGTGAAGGTTCCTCTGGCCTTAGCCCCCATAAAAAATATCAGGACACTTGCACAACACCGAGAGCGGATCTTTTCAATGACCAAACTCTGGCCAGGAGCTCTACTCTGTCACTAAAGCAAAATCCATCAAAATGCATCACTGATGAGGAGGCCACACTTATTGCAAACATCAGTGACTCAAGGAAGTTTACACACTACAGGGATGATTTATTTTCTATCTCTGCTGTAAATTTAGATAATTATAGTCCATCTTCGTTGGCAATGGTTCCATATGATGAACCCCTCCCCACTAATAACAGTTTCGCCCTTTTACAGGAAATGGGAGATGGTAACATTTCACAACCAGATTTGGAAACTTTGTCTTCATCCACAGAAGATGCAAATGATGATCCAATACAAGCTGCAGAACCCAGGGTAACACAACCTAACACAGAAAATTCAGGGGATAACAAGGTAATTTCGGGTAATTTTCTTTCATCCTCTGAAAAAGCTATTATACCTGTGGATACCCCGAAAAACAAGAAAATGAAGAACTACTTCAACGGTCTTAATATGATATTAAGATCATCTAATAGGAATAAACCAATGTGATTAATGATTAAACACACATTAGTTGCTAATATTCTTGTCTGGAATAGCCGGGGCTTTAACAAATCTATCCAAAGAATTAAATCTTTAATTGTTAGACATAAGTTATCTCTGCTTTGCTTACTAGAACCAATGCACAACAGCTTAGATATTATTACTCTTAAAAAAAACTGGGCTTTGATAATCATTACACTGCTGATAATGAGAGAATCTGGTTGATGTGGGACAAATCCATTCAATTATCCTTTCATTCTCAATTCTCCCAATGTCTGGTTATGGAGTATCAGGATTTTATATGCAACCACACATGGCTGGCAGTATTTGTGTATGCCAAAACTACAAGACTTCTTAGGAAACAACTATGGCTAGATCTACAAACTCTCTCCCTAGATCCTAAGCTAGTCATAGGAGATTTTAATGTTATAACAACGCAATCTGAATACAAAGGGAATAACATCCCTAATAAGGGCAGTATCGAAGATTTAATGAAGCATTAGACAAACTTAGGTTATTAAACATTAATACGGTAGGAAGCCTTTTCACATGGACCAACAATAGAAGAATTGGAAGGGTTTACAAGAGATTGGATAGAGGTCTATGCACTCAAGATTGGAGTGCTTTCTATCCAAATAGCTCAATTCAGGTTCTCAATAGAACCCTTTCCGACCACTCTCCTCTACTACTTAGTATCCAATCATCTATTATACAGCTACCAAAACCTTTCAGGTTTCAGCTGATGTGGTTTAGTAGAGAGGAGGAGCTTAGAAACCTCATTCACGAAAGCTGGACTCAACCTTCTAACCTCACGGGCATGGAACGCTTTGCTCATAAGCTTAGAAGGTTAAAACTAGCACTTAAAACATGGAATATGCAGGTTTTTGGGGACATTCATGAGAATATCAAAAAGGCAGAAAGTAGGGTGGCTCAGGCAGAAATAGATCTCATTAACTCTGAAACCCCCCAGAATCAGACCAACCTCAACCTTCAGAAAGCTATTTTGATTAGATCTCTGAAGGAAGAGGCTGTTTTCTGGCAACAGAAGTCCAAAACAAAATGGTTGAAATTTGGTGACGCAAACACCAAATTCTTCCATATGGCAAATAAGGAAAGATCAGCAAAAACCATGATAACCAAGATCAAAGCGGAAAATGGTTGCTGGTTAACTGATCAAGATTTAATTGCCAAGGAAGGAGTGCAATTTTATACAAAACTGCTTTCTCAGTCTGAAATGGACCATTCTGGCACCTTCATGAAACCTTTCCTTCTTTCCATACCTCATCTCATTACTGATGAGGTCAATTCCTCCCTCCTCAGGCCAGCCTCTATGGAAGAAATTAAAGACATTGTCTTCCAATCTAATCAAGAGGCAGCCCCGGGGCCAGATGGATTCCCATCAAAACTTTATAGTTTTGCTTGGGAGGATATCAAGGTTGATCTTCTGTCGGCTGTGAACCAGTTTATACAAGGTCAACCAATCCCCCAAGCCATAGCTGCCACTTGGATCACTTTAATCCCAAAAAAACCAACCCCTCAGTCATTTACAGATTATAGGCCTATAAGCCTTTCAAATTTTCTGAACAAGGTGTTTTCTAAACTGATGATGGAGAGAATGAGACCTTGCATGAATGACATAATCTCAGAGGAGCAGACTTCTTTTATGAAAGGTAGAGAAATCTCAGACAATGTAATTCAAATGCAGCAAATGCACAGATTTCTGAATAAAAAATGTAGGAATCATAACCTTATGCTTAAACTAGACATGCATAAAGCTTTTGACATGGTGGCATGGGGTTTTCTCAACTCTGTACTGCTCAGATTTGGTTTCTCTGGTTTGGTTGTTAAAATAATAATGGCTAACATTTCTGCTGCTTCATTCTCAGTCTTATTTAATGGCAGCCCTCATGGTTTTTTTAAGGCCTCTAGAGGTATTAAACAAGGGGATCCTTTATCCCCTTTTCTCTTTAATATACTCTCGGAAACATTTTCGAGAACTTTAAAGTCATACTTTCAATCCTCCAAGCTTGACTATTTTTTCACATCTATAAATGCTCCCAAAATCACACACTTAATGTATGCAGATGATACTGTAATATTTCTTAGGGGAGGAACTAGGAATTTGAAAAGTATCAAAAAATTTCTCCATGCCTATCAGCAGGCTTCTGGTCAGCTGATTAACTTCAATAAAAGTGAATTTCACCTAGGGAATAAAGCGAATGAAATTCATGAGAGGCAGGTAAGGGTGATTTTAGGCATGAAAAAAAGGAAGAAATCCTTTTAGGTACTTGGGAGTCCCTATTTTCAGTGGTAAGAATAAGATTTCACACTACAATGAACTGTTGGAAATCAGTAATAGAAGGCTAACAAACTGGAAAAACAAATGGCTCTCTCAAGCGGGAAAACTTACTCTAATAAAATTCTGTCTAACATCCTTACCGGTCCACATTTTCTCGGCTGTTAGACCCCCTAAGGGATTAGTTAAGGCTTTAGAGAGGAAAGCTTCTCGGTTTTTCTGGGGCTCTGATGACATGTCTAAGAGGAGAGTGTGGAGAGCTTGGTCCAAATTATCTTTCCCTACGGAAGAAAATGGACTGGGAGTTAGAAAAACAACACAGGTCATCAGTGCTTTCTCCTGTAAACTATGGTGGAAGTTGCAGGAGAACACCAGAATTTGGACCAAGTTTTTATGGTCTCTTCCACCATCCACACAAAACTGCCCTCTATGGAGGAGAATCTGTAACATTACCCCCTTCTGTAATGCCAATTCAAAAATAATACCAGGTAAAGGGAAGTGCAGTTTCTGGAACTCAAATTGGTCAGGTGTTGGTGCTCTTTACTACTTATGGCCCCGATTGGTGGTTCCGTTTCCAGATATATCTCTGGCCGAGTTCATTGCAAACAGATCTTATTATATGATCAATCTGGAGCCTCATCTGGCTACCAATTTAGTGTCTATTCTACAGGTGGCCTCCCTGAATACAATACATGAGGATAGAATGGTTTGGACAGCAGCTGTGGATGGGAATTTCACAATCAAATCTGCATTCAAGGCAATTAGAGATGGGAGGAAATCTTCCAGATCACTCAATCTAATCTGGAACAAAGCTATACCTGGTAAAATCACTATCTTTATATGGAGATTGATGAACAATCTCCTTCCTTTTGATAATGTTCTACCTAGTTTTGGAATCTCCTTACCCTCCAAATGTTGTAGATGTGATAATATTGACTTTGATGACCATTATTTTAACTCATGCAATTTTTCTATCTCTGTGTGGAGGCATACTCATTCTCTGATGTCAATTTCATATATCACTTTCACCACTGTTTGGGATAGATTGTCTTTTTATATAAACAATCCGGCTAGATCAAAAACACATTCACACATTATTAGAAGTCTAGGCTTGATTTCCTGTTGGCAGCTATGGAAAGCAAAGAACTCCATGATATATGATGATAAAAATGAATCTGTGGCTCAGGTGTGTCATCAGATTAAAGATATGGCTTTTTCAAATTTCTTAGCATTCCCCATTTCTGGAATAATGGACAGGGATTCTCATTGGATTCAAAGGGGTGTAATCCCATTTTTTAAAAGACACATTTTTAAGAGTCATGTACATTTAAAATGGGAAAAACCAGTGGTGGGTTTTAAATGTAATGTTGATGCATCATACAGCCTGGGAAACACTACAAAGGTGGGAATTATTATAAGGGATACTAAGGGTAATATGAAATATGCATACCATCTCTCAGTTAGTGCATCAAGTGCTTTTGAAGCTGAAATTCTTGCCATTGAATGTGCTGTTAAGGAAATCATACAACTGAACTGTTTTCCAATTCAAATGGAAACTGACTGTCTCTCTGTTGTGCATTCAATTAAAAACCCAGAGAAGGCTCCTTTTAATCTATACTCATTATGCGTCTGGCTTAACTCAAAGATTTCAACCTTGAACTTGAGGCATATACACAGAGAATCTAATGTTGTGGCTGATTCTATTGCAAAAAATGGGCATAACTTTAGCCCAGATTTTCGGACACATCAGTTCTCATGGAGTAATATGGATGTTTTCACAAAGGGATTGGTAATTCTAGATAAAATGGAAGTCCCATCCATTAGCGTTCCTAGGATGGATCCTCCTTGATTGTTTTAATTTTGAACTAAGGAATACAGATGGCTTCTGGTGGTTTACAGAGTCTAGTTGCTCTCTCTCTATCTTTCTTTTCCATTCTCGTATGGCTACTGCTCTCTTTTTCTTCTACTCCACAGGTGGCTGGATATTAAAGAACAAGATGGAGGACCAACGACGAGGTGCGAAACAACGATGAGGTCCACACAACAAATGACAAGTACATTCCAGTATGTACTATCTCTCTCGTCAAGTGTATTATGGAAGGAATATGACCAACAATCGGTGCCTGGCCTCATACTTGCTAACACGGGGGTGGAGGTAAGCTATGGAGGAATCACATCGGGTGTAAACGGTCTCTCAGCTATTTAGCGAGTGTGGTTTCTAAGAGAATTTCTTCTATGTAATAACTGGATCGATCCTAGCGCTGGTAGCTTTTTATAAGAACTCATTTTTGTAACATAAACAATTCTCACCATCTCTATCCCTTTTCATGGCATGGGAAGCCAATAATACATCCCAAAATTATTCCAAAAAAAAAACTAGTGCAAGAAAAAATTATGCGTGAAAGATAAAACTCTTTTTTTTAAAAAGGGTAAATGTAGTCACTTTTAGAAATGACTAAATTATTACGTAATAACATAATACCCTTACTGATATCAGCAAATTACAAAATCCATAACTCTAATTTTGGACTTATATCCATAAGCCTACTTACAAAGTCCAAATCAAATGTCCTATTTAAATGCTATAAGGGAAAGTCGATTCTTTATGTTCCAAAAATGCTGCCACCAATTGTCATTTTTCTTCACCACCAAATCTAATACCCTGCTCGACCGCCGCCGCCTCCTCAATTTTCTACCTTGCTCGATTGACACCTTCACCAAAAAAAAATACCACCTCCTTCAACCGACGCCAAATCACTTATAATTTTCTCTTTCGATTCCTTTCACGGTATAATCCACCTCATCTATTAAAATATTATAACCCTTCGATTTTCGATCATCTTCAATACCTGCCTAATACTCCTTGGGCATCCTTCTCCAAATTTGGTGCTCGCTGCCGATCGTGCTATATCAGCTCCATTCGCCTGTCAAATTTCCTTCTCTGATGTCACTGTTCGTGCTCAACAACGCCACTATTGTTGTCATCTCAACAAGTAACTATTTTTCGCTCTCTCAATGTCAATTTTGTTAAGTAGGTATGTTAATGGAATTAATGAAATTTTATAAAGTCTGTGTTTTTAATTAGATGTAAGGTGAATGAAAGGGTGGTAAGCAGTGGTCGAACCAGCGGGCTAGGAGGTGCCGAGGCTACCCCCAGAATCCGATGGTGCAAAAATCAACCCTAGGACGCCATCGAAAATCTGGTTCAGCCACCCCTTGAACGGTGGCTCCGCCAATGTTTTTTCCTCGGCGAGTTGGAGAATACAACCTGCTACATTTTAAAAAATTAACTCAATAGTTAAACAACGTCATTTAAGTATTGGTTTAATAATAACTATTTTTCCATGTCGCTTCTTTAAAAAATGACGTTGTTTCTTTTTACGTCTATAAGGCAACAATATGATAAAATTGGGGAAGATCCCCAGTTGACCAAATCGAATTCATTCGACCCAAAATCAAAAAATCATACCTTTGTTATTTGCTCCAGCATGTTGTCTAGAGCCCAACCGCTATGCAGTCGTCCATCCTGCACCCTCTGATGGTGCCCGATCATTGAGATGCCCATCAGACCTGTGGTAAATCTTGGGTAGAGTAATTGCCCTACCATTTTTCTCAAAAAATTATTTTCTGTTTTTTAATTAGGCAATACATGATTTTTTATAAGTGTCTTGGTTTAGGTTGCACTCAGCCCGACTGTTCTGCTCAAGAGTATACTAGAAAGAAATCTAATGGTGAATGCCCTTTGTCTAAAAGTGAGAGCGATATGAATCTCCTTGTGAATACTCTGGATTGCGGAATTTTAGATCTTTGACAACAAGAAGGATCTCGCCCAAACCCTAATGTGGTTGCACGAAATTCAAGAATCTAGCTCTTGGGTGTTCTTAATTTCGACTTGCTCTCTAACTAACATATGGGATTAGTTCTTAAGGTTATTGATACTTAATTAACCCGTTGTATTAAGCAACAATGAAGACGCTCGCATGCAATTAGTATAACTCGGAAATTTTAAATTTTTAATTGATTAAAGGTGGTGATAATCTCGGCCAACCCCCTACTTTATAGGGTGGATTTCGGCGATAAGCCCTAATTACAATTGGAAACTGATTCAACTTATGGCAACTTTAAGAAACTAAAATCACATCTAAATACAATACCTAAAATAAATGGTAACTATGGTAATCTGGTCGATATTCTTCAAGAAGTAACCTTGAAGAATATTATCTTATCTAATCTTACCAAATCTAATTCTAATCAGAATAAAACTCCATATTTTTGAAACCCTAATAGGTTGGGGCAAAAATATTAACTCTTCAAAAGCCCACATGGCCTAGTTATTGGACTGAAATACAATAATGTTACAATATTTTACAAAGATAACACTATCTCGTTAAAAACCCAGTGGGAAAATGAGTATAGTGTTCTTCACGATGTCTTCATTTAATCGACAAGCTTGAATAATTAATCCACGTCGTAGCCAGTTTATTCTTGAATTCTTCATCATGAAGTTGATCCATCAAAGCATTCAATGCCGCATCTCTAAGCTTCGTTCTTGACCTTGTTATCGGTCCAACCATGTCACTTAGAGGATCTCGAACATAACCCTTGAATGTTTGATCAAGTCGTGGAATGTCTTCATTTACTCGTCTTGGCATCTCCATCACTAATTTCACACATCAAATGGATTCCCCTTAATTAGGATTTAGATTATTGAGAGAATATATACAGTACATAAATGGTATAAATATAGTTTTTAAAATATTCTATTCTAACAATTCTATTACCTACCAACCCAAGGAAATACAACCTTTCTGAAATATATTCCCTCCGTTTTAGTAAAAGGTTCGTATTACCTTTTTTGTACAGATATTTATGCATGCTGATGTGACAAGAGAGGTTGGAAATTGGAATGAGCTATTTAAATTTCATCCACAAATTTGAGTCCAAACAAAGAAATAGTCTAAATAGAAATCTTTAATTGGGATAGACAGAAGTTGAAAATACGAACTTTTGGTTGGATGGAGGGAGTTGTTTCTGCCAAAGAAATACTACTTGTTTGAGATATATTGTTTATTGTGAATCTTTTATGGAGGAAAAGGTAAAAAGTGTGAAAATATTGGACAATTTTTTTGACCACCCACTTTCTTTGTGAGACTCTCTAGTGGCTAACACAACAAGGTGGAGGTTAGTCTCTGACACCAGTTGGCCTAATTTGAAAATAATGGAAATTTTGTTTTTGATAACCCAATTTCATTATGAGACTTAGGCTCACACAACAAGGTGGAGGTGAGCCTCTCATTGCAGCCCACACCAGTTGGACTGATTTGAAAATATTGGACAATATTTTTTTATAACCCACTTTCATTGTGAAACTCCCTGGAGGTTCACACAACAAGGTGAGGTAACATTTCCACTGCAGCCCACACTAACATGGTGTATATGGACTCTTTAGATGTGTCTGACAGGGTTAGGTTTAT
>JAULKK010096410.1:0-17697 GCA_032355705.1 Rubia peregrina
TTACTTTCATAATTTAGGAAACCAACCAACCAAAACCCCCCATTTTACTTGCTTTTATATCTATGTATATATAAATCTGGGCTTATATTCACCCTTGTATGTGTAAATGCTTAGAAATATCTCTCTTCTCTGTTGACGACCCAGACTTGCTAAACTATCTACTTAGTTGTATTCAGTAAGCATTTTAGGCTTATAAATTGTATCTTTTATAAGTATGGCGACGACCTCCCATCAAATCTTCCTCTTAATTGATCTGCTTGCGCATATCTCTCAACAAACTTGGTCAGATTGGTGTTTGTGTTCACGTACCCCTTGAAGAAATTGTTCATCCCCTTACTCTGCTGTGTTGATGATATACCTGCCAAAAAATGAGACCGAAAATAAATAGAAACCCATTTCTCCCTCCTTGCATATATCTTAACCATCAATGAGTTCGATTCAACTTTTTACTTCACCCCAAGTTCCTTCCACCTAACCTCAAACTTCTCCTCACTCAATGAGTCATGCAAGGATCTTAGAATCTTCCGTACAACTCTTCCCAGTAAAACAAACTGCCCAAGTTCTTGGCAGCATTGCACATAATGTGCCATAAACACCACATATGCTTCACTTCGGGAAAACATATCTCAACTGCCTTCCCTGGGTAAACAACAAAAATTACAACCATCAGCGAATTCGATGTTTAATAAATAATTCAAATAAGTGGACCCATTTACTAGGACTACGTTGCACCATTAAACAAAAAATATCAAAAATATTGAAACCAATGGCTCGGTCATGGTCCGTTAGAATTCATGCTAGATCCTTGCACATGCACTTCTTCCAAGTGTTGAATAACCATAAAAAATTGTTGGTGTCCTCTTTACCCAGCAGTGCGCAACAAAACAACATTGACTGGTCGTGATGCTTGACACCTATGAAAGACGCAAATAGCATCCGGTAATGATTTGAAACAAAGGTTGTGTCGAATGAAACAACATTCCAAACTCTTCATATGTCTCTTGACACCTAGAATCTGCCCAGAATACATTCTTCAACCTCATATCCTCGTCCACATCATACTCATAGAAGAAACCAGGTGACTCTCGTCTCATTTTGTTGAAAAGAATTTCTTGAGCAGCGAAATCACCATGTCTCATAAGTTCATGTGAATGGAAACAAATAAAGTTCCTCATATATGCCTCTGTAAAAGAAACCTCCCAGTACCCCTTATACCTATTCACAAATATGTTGAAGATGTGTGGAATCGAGACACCCGAACTGCTCAACTCTAGTATCTACTTCTGGTCTGACATGCAAATTACCCGGTATCTTGGAAATTGTCAAGATTCGGTGGGTTCACATTGATGATTGTGAATATCAGTAACGTTCCTAATCTTCCAAGTTCCATTTCCACCCAATTGCTACCTTGCATTAACTTTGTAAGTGCAATCAGAATTGCCTGTCTGGGTTGAGGTTGTTGGACATGCTGCTCTGGAAACAAAGGTTTTGTTTCTGACAGACCATACAGATTCTATAATGTTTAGAGAACGCACTCTCCATGATCCTCCCACCAGTTTCCCAACAAGGAGCACCTAAATTTCTATACTCCTCATAACGATTAGAACTTCGAATCCTAGCTTGAAATCCTTGCGAATGTGTATATCGATGGATGTGAGGAACAAGATCTTCACCCAAATATAATTCCATCCACTCAGTAGGTTTAGTCACATGTGCTACAGAGCCACTATCATCAAATGCACCATCTGCCCCAACATTTTTACCACCCGTCATACGGAAGATAAGATCACCATTTACCCCTAACTTTTCAACAACATTCTCGTCATCCTTCAACTACTCAACATCACCCCCATTGCCCTCAACCGCATCGAAGTATACATCATCATCACGGAAAACTTCCTCCACAACATCTTAAACATCAAGTATCCTATCTACATCTATATGTTGGTTTAAATCAAATCCCTCAATGGTGGGAATCCTAGGGGTTTCAACTAAATCAACATTAAGGTCGAAGGACATTTTATTATCCACCTGCACAGTTAAACCCACACATTAATAAGTCAACAACATCGCCCACTAGAACAACATCAACAAATATAAATTACAATCAAGACAACATCGGTAAGGGCATGATTATAGAAATAAAAAAACAAAGCGGTAAGGCCTAATAAACCCATTTTCTATACTTATCGGAATTATTACCAATGGTATGAAGACACAAAAGAAATAAACGATCGGATTATAGAAGATTCCTACCTCTCCGACTAATGCTAGAACATGGGTTTTATGCCATTAGCAACAGAGTCGATAGCTTTTCTCCAGACACCAAATGCTGACATTGAAGGTGAGGTTTAAATTTATCCATCCAGGACAAAATGCTATTTTAGGCATCGAAAACCCGAGTTCAGCTACTTCAATAACATTTCGGTGAAGAGAGAAAGAAGATTAAAAAGATGGGGGGAAGGCTACAGAGAGGGGGGCAAAGTTGTTGAAAAAGATTTTGGTAAACAAGGTTCTCAATTCCCAACATCTCAAACAGTAAGTCAGTCTTCAGCAAGCTTTCGAATTTGCACATGCTTGCAGGAAAATAGGAGATGGACACGTGGAGGGGTCGACGACACAGGGTGGAACTTTAAAATTCTCCCTTCTTTTAACTTCATCTTTAGGAGTCACAAAGATGTCCCCTCTAAGACCCCTGCCAGAAAAGATTCATCGCGTTTACGCATTTGATTTTACATACAATATTACTTCCTCCGTCCCACCATTATTGGCATATTTACTTTTTTCACGATCTTCAATGATCTTGTTTGACCATCAATAACTCTAGTTACATAAAACAATTTCACATAAAAAAATAATATTTAGAAAATACTTGTTAAGATGAATCTAACAATATCTCACTTGATATATTTATTATAAATATATTAGCTCAAATTTAGAGTCAAAGTTTTTCAAATTTAACTTTGAAAAAATAAATATGCCAATAATGGTGGGGCGGATGGAGTATTTAAGATACTGCAGGATGTTGAAGTTTTCACTGCGTGCCCTATTTCTTTCACGTAAGTATGTATCATTTTCCTCCTGCAACACTGAACAACACTTCCCCTAAATTCTCTCTATTCTCAACTACTTTTAGACTTTCTCTAACTTCCTGTTGCATATTCTACCATTTTCACTATGAGTAAAACTATTCATTAGCCCTTTCAATTTACATTCATACTATAACTTATGTTTTGTTAGCCTAGGTGAACCTTTTAGTGCTTGTTCAATCCAGCATAAGCATGTCCAAGAGTCCCTATTCCCAATAGTTTTCCCTTCTTTCGTTTTGTCTCTTCAACTACATAATGTATCGTGGGAGAAGTTGGTGGATGAGGCAAACAATGGGTTGTGTGGGCTAAATTTTCAGTGCCTTCTGTTTTGAACCCGAACCTCCTATATTGTGTCGGCGGAACTATAGCTGTTGCAGCACAAGTACTTTGAGGTACACTTTCTTTTCTCCAGGTTCTGAAACACCATTTTTTTTGCTCAACTTAGTGTTGGGATCCAAGAGGGATAAATCCCAAACACCCACACATGACCACGACAAAACAACCAACCAAATATTCCAACACAATCACAAATCAAACCAATGACAGAGATTAAAAAAAACCAACCTACACGAAAGTAAAGAGTGAAATCAACACACATTGATTTTTATGTGGAAAACTTGGTGTGAAGAGTAACCTATGGGACTTTCAGTATTCCACCATATTCCTTATCATTATGGTAAAATGGGGGAAACAAAAATCAACACCGGTACAAAGGGTTACAACCACCATATGTATCATCTGTAAATAAACTAGAAAAGAAATCCTCTAATTTCAATTGTGTCGACCGCCAGTATTTTGTGTCTCCCTATGTGGTGTGATGCTTTTAGTCATCTTCACTTAAAAAACACATGTGCCCCTACAGTGGTTGTGCTGTATAATGTTGTTTCACTGAAGCCCTTTTCACTTTTATCATCATTTCCCTTTCTTTTGTGTGCATTTCTCTTTACATTGCCCATGTCAATAATCCTCAAAATCTGGATAGAATCCCTAAAATCCATATCCAAACTCAACATCTTCAGATTTCCTTCAAAGCAATTGTCCCCAACTAAAATCCCAATATGAGTTGGATCTAAAGCTGTAGATTCTGAAGTCACAATTTACACACAAAATTCAGTCAAATTAAAGATTTGGTGGTGACAAGTGGTGGGGTTGTGTCAATGGTGGTGAGAGTGGTATATCGATGATGGTATCAAAGTCAGTACCATGGTTATAAAACGGTATTGATGGTTCTGTGTTGATGCGTTGGTGCAAGGTTCTAGGTATTGAGAACAAAGTGTTGCTCTATACGTCCATCTAGGCCAGGCGATATTTATTTTCTTTAAGCATTTTCCAATGCTCAATAAGAGTTTTGTGGAGATTTCATGCAGAGGACCATTTGAAGATTCTTCTAATTTAGTGGACCAGGATGCGTTGGGAGTAGGTTTTAGGTGAAATTTTGTTTAGTTATCATGTCTAGTTTGGTAAGGTGTTTATTGGATTTGGAGTACACTGGTTGAAGTATAGACACACAATTATTCTAAATCATGTTTCCAATGACTATGAAGAACGGTTTTCATAGTAGTCCACTTGTTAATGATATCGTCAAAGTCACTATGGTGCTCAGACAACGACTTTCTAATTTTCAGCTTAAATTAACAAGTTTCTTAATTAGAGAAGCCTTATCATGAGCCATTTTCAGAGGCCTTATCATGAGCTATTTTCAAAAGTCTTATCATAAGCCTTATGTGATACCACTTGATGGGAACCCAAGGGGATAAATCCAAAACACCCAAACAAGACCACAATAAAACAAACAACCAAATATTCCAACACAATAAAAAAAATAAACCAATGATGGAGATAAAAACCATCCAAGATGAATTAAAGAGGACAACTAACACACAATAATTTTTATGTTGAAAACCTCTTCAGTGTAAAGAGTAAACTCATGATACTTACAAGAGTCCACCCTATTCCTTATAATTATGATAAATGAGGGGGAAAACCATACACTAGTATACAAGGGGTTACACCCACCATAAGCATCATATATAAGAATAAACAATAAGATGGCTGCCAATCGAGCTGCAATATCTCCAAAATCAGAGCATAAAATAATGATCCAGCCATTCAAATCGAAGCTCTAGGAGTCTTGAACATGCTAACAAGGATTCAGCAAAATAGAACAGTGTTTTCCTTTTGATCTAACCTCTGAATCATAACTGCTCTAACAAAACCGAAAGATTTCTCAGCTCCCTCATGAACCCTTCTATCACTCACCACTCTTGTTTGACAAACAAATGTATAAGACTGACTCACAGCGAGACCATAGATTAAATTACAAAGATTGTGACATCAGGTTTCAAATTGTATTATAGAAACTTCAGGGACTAGAGTTAAAATTACGGTAATTTGCAATTGAATCCTGGTATAAATATGAAAATTTTCAACATCTTTTCCAAATCTTTCCTCACGAAAACCATTCGTCTTCAAAGCACTTTCTTCAACCATTCTCACCCACATTCTTCAAACTTTGAATTCACGATCAATAATCGCCACATTCCTTCAACTTAAGCTTAGTTTCTTTTGATTTCCCTTCTAATTTTGTGCTCGCCTTTTTTTAGTGAATCACAATGAAGGGTAGCGGTTCCTTTCCAGTGATCATTTTTGTGCGACTTCAACTAATTTTTTTGTGATCTGTTAGAATTTATCTTCTTCCTTATAGGCAAAGTCTACGCTTTCTTATTTATGTGTTTTTCTTTGCTATTTTTCCAATTTTTATTTTTATGCATGTGATGTTCTATGCTTTGTTTAGGTTTAGATTCAATAATATTATTATCATTTGTGTTATTTGTTGATTATTCAGCAAATTTATGGTTTATTTTGTGTTCCAGTTGATATTGCTAGGGTTTTATTTGTTATTGTGTAATTATTCGTGGAGTACTATGATTTTTCTTGTCCGGGTGAAATAGTACTCGATGTTTTAGTCATTTCATATGAAGTTATTTTTGTAGTACTGTTCAGATTTTTGTAGATTCTGTTTTTGATTTGCTTGTATTTGATGTTGTGATTTTTTTAATGTTTTGTGCTCATGGTTTTTGTTGTTTTTTGTAGATGTGAAAGACTAATATGCTTGTAGTGATTCACTGGATAGCCTTGTTTTGGACATAACAAATATGTATAGAGAACCAATTGAAGGCAGCCGTGTTGCTGTCTCTAAAAAATTGGAAAAACGAGCATATTCTCAAGGTATTTCTGTATTAGCTCCATTTTTGGCAGGATTATTTTATTGTTTCCACATTTTACTGTATTTTTTGGCTCTATAGGTTCAGTTTGATGTTGTATTCGCTGCGTATCATATTTTTGGGAATTTTGTTGTTGTTTCATATATAAAGTATTTATATTGATAGTTTTCACATCTTTTTAGTTTGATGTTTTTTTGTTTTTGATATTTTTGTCTTATTTAAGGTTAATTTCTTCACGTATTTTGTTATGGAGCTATATTATGTTATCCTATTTCACTCTTTTGAAAAAGTAATTAATGTTGTATTATTTTTTCTTGATGTTTTGATAATAACATTTAATGTTTCAGATTCAACAATTGTTGGTGGGGAGACGTTGTGAGATAGGCACAGGGACTGAAAGGTTTTTCTAATCCTTATTAAATTTCAGGAATTTTTATTTTATTTCCTTTTGTGCAGATAGGATATTGATGCTTCATATTTTGTTGATAATGTTGTTTGGTTTAGGCCTCTCTTTTGTAGAAAGGAGAAAGAATGAGACAACCAAACAAGAACTCGATTTGGTGGAGGAAGATGAAGCTACAATTTCTTATGTGGGTAATTTAGAGAAGACGCTTATCGAATCTTGTGTGCTGCTAGTGGTTATTCTGAAAGTGTTGCTGATTGTGGTTCTGAAGGCATTCCCGTGAGGAGGATGCTTCACAAGAAAATGGAAATGAAGCGTGGGTCGAGTGTTGTTGAGGGTGTCAGTGGCAAAGGTATTGTTCCAACAGAAAGTATTTTTATTTATTTATTTGTTATTTTTTACTTCAGTATTTAATATTATTAATTTGATTTTTTATTTTTTTTGTTGGTGATGATAAGAAGGGAAATTATGATAGCAAGAAACATGGTGGTGTGAAGAAGCAATTTGAAAAGGTTTCAAAGAAAAGATCAGATGCTGCTTTGAAAATGATGATGTTGTTGGTCCGGGAGTTGCGGGTATAACTGATGGTATGCATAATACCATTTTTAATTATGATGTGGCCATGTAACTTTGTGGTTTGACGATTCATGCTTTGTAGGTGATGATGTAAGGAAGACTATTCTTGATGTGAATAGAGGAGCCATGACATTTTCATGATCTTTTGTTTTATATTTTAGTTTTTTATGATGCGATGTTTCCACATGTGATGATGGTAAGAAGAAATTTCCTAATAAAAATGTGGATTATGTTGTCGATGAGGATGAAGCTGCTGGTAATGCTAATGTGGATTATATCAATCATTATGGTATTTTTTTCGTTTTAAATTGGATTAGGATTCCTTTTTATCGCTATGTTGTGTAGTTATGGTGATTTAATGTGTTAAAATACTGGTATGATACAACAAATTTAAAATTAAGATACCATACTTTTAATTTCAATTAAAAGTAAGTACGATTCTGTACATTTTCTCATTAAACAATCACGCGTTATATACAAATACAAGAGTGTGCCACTATATTTAAATTCCTAGGCCCCCTGCTGAATTCCAAATGCTTTTAATCATCAGCTCGAGGTTCTCAATATTGAGCTGAAAAAAGAGACATCGAGAATAAAGTAGCTTCCAATGATCTCAACATCCACTGATATGATTGTAGCCTCACCTAGGGAAATGTAAAGTTGTTGGTGCCCTTCGTGAAACAAGAAATAATCATCGTTTATATGAGACGTACAACAAGAACTGTATCATGGTGTAATGTATACAAGAAATTTTACCAGGGGAGTCACCTTCAAATTGAGGTAACATCTATAAATTAATCAATTGAAAATGAGTGCAAATATTTTTTAGTTATAGCTATATTTATATAATACATCGTGAAAATATTCATGTAACGGAAGTTTCAAAACAATATACATATTTTTAATCTAATTATATTTTGTATTTTTAATAGTTATTTACATCACAATTTAAAAATTGGCAATGGATATTATATAGTTCTATCAAATGCATTTGCTATGGAGAACGAAATTAAATTTCTTTCTCTTCTAACGATTTTTGCACAGTCTGTGCACAAATCATATTTATCCAATTCAATGATATTTTTTTAAATGATTTTTTTATGGTAAGATAATAATAAATGGACATGCTGAAGGGGTACTTTTTTACTCTAAGATACTGGGAAGCTCCCTTAGAGAATCCTCTATCCTTCTTAAATTAAATTAAGATAACCATGAATTGATTTTGACATATAAATAATTTTAAAAAATTATGGTATTGGGTTAATCCCCTTTTCATAATTGCTGATAAGCCATTATCATCCACAAAAAACCTACTTACATAATTGTCAATATCACAATAGACACGAAAGGAAATTAAGGCACAAATACACATAGAAGGTACTGCTTAATGCAAGTAGGTTGACTGTGGATGTAGTTTGACTATGTTTCTGTATTAAGCAGTACCTTCTTCGTGGTGTTGCTATGTAGTTTGACTATGATCAAGATGTTCCTAGTCTTATAGCAACACCACGAAGAAGGTACTGCTTAATGCAGCAAAGATCAATGTCTACAAGCTCATTGCACCTTACATATCGAATGAGAACCTTACATTCATCATTATTAGAACTGATGAAAAGCATTATCGGGCCGTCCTTGTAAAATCTTAGTTTTTCATACTGATGCATCATAATCCTAAGTACAAGATGGTTTTTACCTTTTACTTATGTTTTATTTATATTTTCTCAATTTCTTAGTTGTATTTTGATTTAAGTTAGGCTAAGTAATTTCCTAGTTGTGTTTGGAATTGGTTGGAAAATTCCTATTCCTAGTTAGTTTTGGCCTGCAAGATTGGCTACATAAGTATTTCTTTTCTTTTCTTTTGTTTGAGAGTTAACAAGAAAAATGAGATTCGTCACTCTCATTGGCTACCTAAGAAAAATGAGATTAGTTTTTTGGCCTGCAAGATTGGCTACCTAAGAAATTTTCCAAGTTTCATAATTGAGCTATATTATCAGGTTTGTAGGCTACGCCAGGTTCGTATTAGAGCTAAACAACCCTCAACGATGCCCCGTCCTCACCATGATCCGCAACCCATGGAAGTTTAGGTTATTCAGCAAACCCTTACATGTTTATAAGAACATATGCAACAACTCACAATGGCAATGCAAGCTCTCGCAGCTTAGCATTTACCTCTTCCTAATCCGGTGAATAACAACGTAGAACCCGAAGATCAAATCAACGATGAAAGTCCTTATGTGGGTGAGTTCGACAATCCAGGTGAAAAATATAAAGATGATTAGCGATGGGAAAAGGGATTCAAATTCAAAGTTCTTGAGTTCCATAGCAGTAAAACGGCGGAAGAACTACTAAATTGGATAATCACGGTCGAATAGGCACTTAAATTCAAACATGTGTCTTTAGATCATTGTATTCTTGTTATCGCCATGAAATTTTGGAGTCAAGCTGCGACTCAGTGGATCTAACTCAAGGCAAGACGTACTTGTTTGGGGATACTTAAAATCATGGTGTGGGAGAAGTTGAAGGGTAAGCTTCGCACATTTTCCCCCTAAAATTACAAGCAACACATGTTCAAACGGTTGCATAACCTAAATCACGGATCCCATGCTGTTAAGGAATACTCTACCAGTCACTTTACTCCTTACTCATGTTGATATTCACTGCTCAGACCAACAAATAGTGGGTTGTTTGGTTGGTGGTCTTCGTTAGCAGATTCATCATACTCTAAATTTATTTAATCCACTCTCTCAAGCACATCAATAAGCTATCACTCTCGAAGCTCAAACCAAGGGTAAATTTTCCCTTGGAGTGTGTAATAACCTCCAGTCTTTGAACCGTTCTCAACTATACCACCAACAACAGAAGATTTAACGAATTTCAAACCTGACATAGCTATTATCCCCTTTAATGACAATTGCGTATCTCGACCATGTCCTCTTCAATGCTTCACTTGCAGTGAAATCAGGCATCTCCAATTAACTTGTCCCGCATGGGACTTTTTCTCATAACATCAAAAAATGATGCTGAGGTTATTTATAATGAAGATACATAGGACATTATAGAGAATCCATGCACATACGGACCCTTTCTTGATGACCCACCGTATGTGTTTGGCTTCACGGGTGTAGGACTGACCTGCCCCCTCTTGGTGTCGCTAAATGAACACACAATATTTTTTCACGGGAGATGCACTCACTAAACCAAGGGGGAGCCAAGTGGTAAAAGATAAATTTCTATTGTTGCTCTCGTTCCTACTACTATGCTACCTATGTGGTAGATAGTGGCAAGACCGGGGTAGTCCACTGAGATATTAGGAATATAAAAGTTAAATACACACAGCTGTGATCGGATTGTCCATCCGACCACGTGCTGGGAATAGCTAGTATTGCTAAAAACAGGAGTCGGGGATTTCTTACTAACAACTATTAACTGGCGAAAGCACACGAGATTGAAACTATATTAAATTAGCACTTAAGAAGTATTTGCGTAACATGATAAGTGTTGTCTCGACCTCGATCCTATCTCATATAAGATGTACAAGCATATTCTAGTATTTATGACACGTGGTGTGGTCGATGGTCAACACTTCCCCATACTTGCACTACAAGAAAAATAACCTATTACTTCGTCCCTTTTACCTTAGTTTTTTAAACATTAATAACCAAGGTAAAAAGTTATTTTACCTTGGCTATTTTTTTCAAAGTAAAAGATTTTATTGACCTCAGTTATAAAAAAACTGAGGTAAATAATTGCCTTTTTACCTCGGTTTTATTGAAATCGAGGTAATTATTCTTAGAAGCCAAAGTAATAGTCTGAGCGACGTAAGTGCGATGTCGGTCATATAGGTTGGACCAAGCAATATCAGTTAATTGTTACTTTGTCATCGTCGCATTGCTTATTGGTTTAGACGATTGTTAAATGATGGTTTGTAGTGACATCGCAATAGTTGGGCTTTAGTTTGTATGTTTGGTTCCATTGACCAAATCTAATCATAATATCCCAAAAAAATTCCCCATTCCAGTTTTCCTCTTCAAAAAAACACCAAATTATTGAAGGAGGCCAATATGATTGTTGGTTGTGATAAGTCAATTACCAAGTCAGTATTTGCATACCTCCAGTTTTAGTTGTTTCATCTTCAATTTAGGTTCTAGGTTTGTTCATTTCGTATGTGGGGATGTGTTTAACTATAGGTTGATTGAAATATGGAATTCCAATTTTGTATTTAGTTGTGGTTATGCATGTGTATGGTAATATAATGAATGTACATATATATATATATATATGTGTGTGTGTGTGTGTGTGTTTGGGTGTAAGTTTTCGATATGCATGGAAACCATGGATTGAATGAATGTTGGTGGATGTATTTGTTGGTAAGATAGGTCCCTAAAGAGTGTGTTTTTTTTATATTGTAGGAATATATATGGACAAAACCCATTGTTTTGATGAAGATCGAACTAGCGAGAGTTATCAATCTTTTGTAGCTAACTTTATTCAATATTCTTATGTGATTTCTGCGAAGGAGAATTTTTCATATGTATATTGTCCTTGAAAGAGTGTCGGAATACCGCTATTCCTGAAGAACCAACTGCTTTGAAGGAACACTTATTTGAATACGGTTTTGATCCTACATACAAAACTTAGTTTTGGCATGGAGAGAATTTGGATGAGCATACTACAAATGACGTAGAGGTTGAGAAAGACAATAGGATGGATGAGTTGGTAGAGAAGATTGTCAAAAACTACAGTGGAAATCCTAAAAGATTTTCAGAACTCCACGGAAATAATGAGACACTTGTTTATGATGGTGGCCCTGATGGACTAACGGTATTCAATACTACGTTACAATTGATGAATGTGAAAGCTAAGTATTCCTATAGTAATGTAGGATTCTCTGGTTTGTTAAAAGTGTTGAAAGAAATGCTTCTGGTTGACAATAGACTCCCTGAAATGGCATATGAGCCAAAGAAGGTGCTATGTCTGATAGGCATGGATTATGAAAAAATACATGCTTGTCAGAATGATTGTATCTTGCATAGGGGTGATCATTTGAATACGGTGGAATGCCATAAATGCAATGCTCCGAGGTTCAAACTGAAGGAGGTAGATGTTGACGGAGATGATGGTAATCGGCTGGCGAAGAAGGTTCCTATTAGGTATCTACCTATTATTCCTCGATTGAGAAGACTGTTTGACAATTATGAGGATGCAAAGTACTTGAGCTAGCATGCGGATCAGACAGTGCTTAATTCTGAAGTCATAAGTCATCCGGCCGATGGTGATTAGTGGAAGAAGATAGATTCGACATTTCCAGTCTTTGGGAATGAGCCACAGAACTAGTTGCTTGGTTTGTGTACTAATGGAATAAACCTATTTTGTAATATGAGCAGCAGTCATAGTTCGTGGCTGTTGATGGTAATGATTTATAACTTTCCCCCTTGGTTGTGCATGAAAAAGGAGTACATAATTTTATCTTTAATGATCTCTGGTCTAAAGAAACTGGGAAACTATATTGATGTGTGCCTAGCCCCCCTTGGTGGATGACCTGAAAAAACTATGGGATCCAAGAATGAGTATGTATGATGGTTTTCAGAGGGAGTTGTTTGATTTTAGATCCATGTTGTTTTGTACTGTTAATGACTTTCCCGCTTATGAAAACCTGTCTGGCTATTCTGTGAAAGGCCACATGGCATTCACCATTTGTTTAGATGGAATAGATTATTGTCAGTTGAGGCATGGAAGTAAGACATTGTACCTTGGGCACCGTAGATGGCTTCCTAAAACACATCGGTGGAAGAATCGACGTGATGAATTCAATGGCAAGATGGATTTATCTCCCCATCCTCCCGTATTAACAAGTACGTCAATCTTGAACATGTTGCGATATGTACGTATTGACTTTGACAAAAGGAAAAGAAACCTAAATTTGCCGGGAGTTCGAAGAAACGGTCCATATTTTTACCTACCGTATTGGGAAATACTTGATGTCTGACATTGTTTAGAAGTCATGCATATTGAGAAGAATTTATACGATGGTTTGGTTGGTACTTTGATGAATATCCCGGGTAAGACAAATGATGGTGTCAAGTTTAGGAAAGATATGGTCGAAGTGAGTATTAGACCTGATCTGGCCCCGGGGTGGAGGAGACAAAGATGTACTTGCCCGTAGCTTGTTACACACTTTAAAATTCTGAGAAAGACTTGATATGCTCTAGCCTAGAAGGTATGGATGCCCCGACGAGGTACTCATCCCGGGTTAGCAATCTTGTGTCTGATGAGGGATTGAGATTGGGGAGTATAAAATTGCACGGTTCACATTGTTTTATTCAATACTTTCTCCCTTTTAAAAGTAGATCCATCTTGACAACTCACGTTAGGAAGTGCATTACCCGGTTGTGTTGCTTCTTCAAGGAAATTTGTTGTAAAGATATTAGGCATCGTAAACTGAAGGAACCGTAGGAGGAAATAGTTATTGTGTTATGCAAGTTGGAGATGTATTCCCCCCCCCCTTCATTCTTTGACATCATGGTACAATTGTTGGTTCACATTGTTTGGGGAAATATTGATTTCCGGTCCTATTTATCTTCGATGGATGTATCCCTTTGAGAGATATATGAAGCCATTTAAGGGTTATTTGAAAAGTTAATTTCACCCCAATGCTAGTGTAGTGCATAGGTATGTGACCAAGAAGGCTGTAGAATACTGCATGGAAATCTTGAAGAACGAAGAGTTGGTTGGTGTACCAAAATTGCGCCATAGAGAGAGTGGGTGGTAAATATTTACAAAAGGAGTAACTCAGGCACTAACCCATGATGAGTTGATGAATGTGCACCAGTATGTCTTGCGTAATTCAGATTTGGTTCGCCCATATATGGATATTCACATGGTCTCTATCAAAGAGTGGCACCCCAGTTGGTTGGAGAAGCAAGTCCTTACAGAACACAATCACACTTTCATTTATTGGTTACGGCAAACAGTAGTCGGACAAAGTCACGGTGAAACCTTGAACTGGTTAGCCTTCATGCCTTCAACTACCATTATTTATTTCCCTGGCAATGACATGAATGGGATTACCTTCTCAACCCTTCAATTGGACACACATACCGCAACTCAAAATAATAGCGTAAGCATAGTTACGGAAGTGGTAGAATTCCAGTGTAATGGAACATATCCTACTATGGGGTGATTGATGAAGAGTTTCAGGGTCCCAATTTTCAAATGCAAATAGGTGGAGAACAATGTGGGTGTATCGATGAACGACCTTGGTTTTACTTTCATCGACTTGACGAAGACACGTTTGACTGGCGATCCTTACATCCTTGCTTCACAGGCTACACAAGTGTTCTATGTTGACGATCCTTGCAATTATAATAAATTAGTGGTCATTCAAGGTAAAAGTTAATTTGTATGGGAGGTTAGTCCATCTTCAATGTTTGACATTATTCCACAAATGCTACCTAGCTCAAGAAATGTCGGCCAAGGAGAGATAATTGGGGTAGAGCTAGCATTGCAGAGAGACCACGAGGAAGGCGTGTGGATTGAGCGGCATCCTAAGGTGAGGACAAAGGAGAGGAAGAAGAAATAGAATAGATGTAGAAAACATTTTAACAAACCTTGTAGAAATTTCATTATGTGTTTTAGGTTACTATGTAAATTTTAAATCAAATGGCATTCCAATTTTGATCCAAATCACATAAGTGATGGCTTCAAATTGATAATTAACGATGTCTCCGTATTACTAGATTGATAAAATGAAGTTACCGAGCTCCCCTCAGCAATATCGCACATTGTTCTTGTGATCTAGAAAAACACAGATGCCGACGTCACACACAGTGTCGGTAAGGGAGTCCATCAGAGACAGAGGTTAAATGTACAAAATTTATTTTATTTATGTGAACTCACACATACATCGGTAGGTTATCGATTCAACCAAATATAAACGATGTGGCATATGTGCGACATCGGATCCTACGAACTGCAGTTCAATAAAAGGATTCAAAAATAAACCAGAACTTGGAATGAAAAACTACAAGTCGTCATTCCAAGTTCACAGCAGCCAAGAAAAAACAAAAAAACATTGAAACTGTGTCATTGTAGTCTATGATTAGTAATTAAAAGCATAACATAATCATATCTTAGGGTACAATCGCTAACAACACAAATCTAATCCAATAAAATGCAATATAAAAAATATCTTGGCCTGTTCTGAAGAGCTGATGTAAGGGTTTCCGAAACCCTTAACAATAAAAATATATTGGCATGTTCTGAAGAGCTGACTTATGGGTTTCTGAACATGGGAACCCTTAACAATATAAAAAAAAAATTCAGATTGAGATTTCATTTTACAATCCAACACCATATCTCAAAACTCTAACAAATCATTGTGAGGTCTCGATCCACCGGCATCATGTTAGATACAAGGTGTGTCTTACTCTTTGCA
The DNA here is from genome assembly GCA_032355705.1 of Rubia peregrina. NCBI lineage: Eukaryota > Viridiplantae > Streptophyta > Magnoliopsida > Gentianales > Rubiaceae > Rubia > Rubia peregrina. The sequence goes on from JAULKK010096410.1 coordinate 15,727, forward strand.
CATAAACTTTATGAAGTGGAAGTTCATCGCCGTACCTCTGAAAAATACAATTTATAAGCCCTAAATACTTTCTAATTACAATTAATTAGATAGTAGAAAATCAGGGTCATCAATGAAGAAGAGGGATCTTCCTAAGGGTTCATGCATATATGGGTGGATACTAAGCTATATATACACAAACATACATATAAGAAAGCATGTAAAGATGTGGTTTTTTTTATTGGTTTTTGTAAGTTAAGAAATTGATGACAAGTTAACAAGCAAGCAATGTAAATATAATAAATAAGTAACAAACTATTAAAAGGAGATTAAACACAAGTTACAGGACCTTGAGCGCAATTGATTTCCACTTTGAAGCCTCTTATTTATCCTTGAACATACAACCTATTCGATAATATAACTATTGGTACTGAAGATAAATCTTCCATCCCTCTTCGATAGAAGTTTACAAGAGTGAATTCGACATCTCTTCGTAAACCTCACTAATGACCACTTTAGTTGAGAAACGCCTAAAGGTGTTCCATTACCGACATTCAGTACAAAGAATCAACAAGCTTGGTAACACTTATAAATACTACACCGTGTCTAAGCATTAAACCAATTCATGCATTTACACAAGATTAGTTAAGAATGTTCAACGTTCATAGACCTCTCATATTTGCTACACAAGACAAACATGACAAAGAGTTCGACATTATCACATTCATCTATCATTTATCAAATCATCAACACCATTAGAAGCTCTAAATTATTCTCTTGGATTCCATATCAAAAGAAGGGGGAATTAGTTACTTTCTCCTAACCCTAACAAGAAATCATACAAGCAATTCATATATTGAATCTTCCAACACCATTAATAAATTCAACAATCAACATTTAAACCTCAATAAATGAAAAATAGAAAGGCATTAAATAGCTCATAAAGAGTTCCCCAGAAATAGGCTTGTAAGCCATAATCAATTTCTCTCACAACTAAATTTAGCTAATACAAATCGTAATAACATTCATGGAAAAATTCATAGATAAAGAAAGAGAGAAAAGATGAAAGAGAAGAGTAACCAAGGGTATTTCAGAGAGAGTTTTCAGCCAAGAGGAAGTTTGGGAACGAGGATAAGATAAGAGATATTTAAGTACAAGTTGTGGTCAAGAATAAGTCAAAAGAAGAGCAGGACGCGCGGGGTGCGCAGACTGAAGTGCCTGGTCAGGCGCACGAAGTTCTCAGCGCGCAGCTGCGCACACGAAGGGCTTGCCATGAGAAACGATGCTCAGGGGTGTTTCCCCCTTTAGTTTTGGGAGCGCAGGCACCCACCTAAGTGAGCTGGCCGCGCACCCTTCGGTCCCTCTTTTATTCAACTTCTTTGCATTGATATTGGTGATCCTCTTATCCTATTTCGGAGTTCTTATAGTCAATTTTATAGTTCTCAATAAGAGGACTCCAATGGTAGCACCCTAGGAGGATAGTTCTACTCATATCGTTCTAAGAACTTGGTCCAAACATCCGGGTCACAATTAATCCACTTCTTTGTCTTCCTTCTTCGACCCTTCTATCTTCAACCAAGTTTTAGCTCGGGCCCTTCAATCTTCTACCATCCTTGTGAATGGAATTCATTAAACCACTCTAAAGTGGTTATGAGCAATCCATGATTTAAGCTCATAAAAAGGAATCTAGATGTTTGTAAGGACCAAAAATCCATTAGACTAAAAATATGTTACAAAATGAAGGATTTAGCTATGAAAACCGAAAATAGTTATCCAAACCCCTTATGATGTAAACCTACCTAAATCTAGAAATCCTCAAAAATTAACAAAAGAGATGTTAAATGTTTCGGAAAATACATGCATTTGACGTGTCGTCAAATACCACACTTACACCTTTACTCGTTCTTGAGTAAATAAGAACAAGCAAAGACCTAAGCGTAAACTAGCATGCAAAGGTTTTCCCAAAACACCCAACATCTTATTCCTAGACTA
>JAULKK010096515.1:0-17696 GCA_032355705.1 Rubia peregrina
ATTTGCCCGATTCCGACACAGATTTTGTGTCGTATCGAGCCCAGATCGGATCGACACGCGATCTGGGGGCTAAACTGTCATGTCAGAGTAACATAGATTGCCGAAATTATTGCTCAAAAATAGGAAAGAAAAAAAAAGGAAATAAAAGAAAATTAATCGAGGTACTGACATGAAACATGCTGAGGGGAAGCTTCAAAACCTGTAACGAAAACGCAGCAATGAACTCCTGCAAACTTTCTCATTTTGGCGCCACAATGAACAGAAAAATCCCCTCACGATTTTGTTTGTTTTATCAATGTTCCTTTAGGCTTGATTACACAATTATCCTCATTATTTATTACAGTATATTTGTAACTTGTAAGATAAGAATATCAAAATCACCCTCGTATTTCCAAGAAGATATCAATAGATGGGAGTAACTAAGGAAAATTCTACAGTTATCCCTCTCACTGTACATTTGTTTGTAATCCATAATAAAATTTTAACGATTGAGAAAGTTTTATGTTGGATTGAGATTAATTATAAAAAATCTCATTTCAATAATATTAAGAGTTAATTTATAAATATTTGTACATTACATTTTTTTTAAAGTTATAGAAACTTAATTGTAATAAATAAAAACATACACCCTCCGTCCTAAAAAAATGACACATTTACATTTTTCAAGTCAAATTTTGCAAATTTTGGCCCTAAATATAAATTATATATATCATATGAGATATTGTTAGATTCATCTTAATATTTATTTTTTTAAATATTTATTTTTAAAATGTAGCTAGACATATTGACGGTCAAACATGATCATTAGAGACCGTGAAAAAGTAAATGCGTCATTTTTGTTTGAACAGATAGAGTACATCAAATTACATCATCAGCTACATCAATTATAAAAATGACCACGTATAACAGTTAATTGATTTAAAATAAGACTTTGTGTTAGTTTAGTGCTTCAAAAAATATTGTGTATATGGGGCTGGTAAATATAATATGCTGTTTTACAATACGTAAGTTTTGAACTTAACTCTTTGTTTCATTGGATGTTCTACACATTCTTTTTTTGCTTCTTTTTGTGAATGTGACACACTTTCCTTTTATGACAAACTTATTTCAATTTTATTCACTCATTATAATAATCTCTTTCTAAATTCAATTTCATTCACCTAAATCCAAGCACCTAAAGTTACGGTGCCACATCCAACGAAACAAAGGTATTACCATGTGCGTTGCAATACATAAATACAAATGTTTGTTTTAAACGGACTAATTATTAGATGGAGTCATTTTATGGTATTATCTAAATGTATATTGTTTAATGTATTATTGTATTATTGAGCATTATTAAAATTTAACCCTATGTTTTGGTCAAAAATGTCGGTATAATATTGTAAAATTTGAAAGTGCGAATTTAACCATGTGTTTTGGTCAAAATGTCAATCTAACCCTAACAACCAAATTGCGGCCGAAATTCTCTAAAATGACAATTATATCGCAGCAGCTCTACCCCGGCCACCATCGTTCCTCTACCGGTGGCCCTGGCCGGATTAAATCATCACTTTTATTAAAAAGATATGGTTATATTAGCAATTTAATTTAGAAAAAAACACAAAGTTAAATCAACACTTATGTAAAAATTATAGGACGAAATCGACATTATCATAAAATCAGCACCTGTGAATGTAATTAGAAGCAAATTAAATGACACGACACGACACGGCTTGTTTAGTTTCTACCATACTTGTGATGATGGTATGTCGGTTACAGCAGCCTGAAGAGTCAACAACAACAAATGACACAGAATACAGGCAACCACAGGTACGACCAACATTAAAAATGGATGGAGCTTTTTGGAAGGATAACCTGCACGGATCCGCATCGTGGACATTAGTGCATAGTCTACAGGAGCACGGTACGACACACGTAGCTCATTTTCCGACAGCGTCGCCACTCACAGCGTGTTTAAGAGGACTGATGGAGGCGAGGCAGCAAGGACTTCTGCAAATCCAGATGTGGACGTATTCGAAAGTGTTAGCTGACCTGGTTAATGGCAGAACAAAGTCGATACCAACAACGGAGATGGAAGTAATCTTGGGGGAAATTAGGTATCAGATGAGGGGGTTTACAAGTATTTCATGCAATAAAGTGTTGGAAGTTATATCGGAAATAAAGCAGTTTATTCGAATTCGAAAATAATTGCAACAAGCATGCATTAAAAGAATAACACTATTAATTGATCATGCAACACATTTTCATGCAAAAAAATTAATACGATGTAATTGAAAGCATAAAATCATGCGATTTACATAAAGCAGTAACACATTTGCATACAATTACATAAGGGTGGAGTCACGAACAACGTTCGCTGTCCTTAAAACGAATTAGCCATATATGGGCATCGTTCCCCAGTTTAAAACCACCGAAAGTAACAACTTAAACACGTAAGCGTTACCTCGGATTCACGCTGTGCTCGAAAGTACTATCACCAGTCCGACAGAGGGACGAAACCGAATAGGGACAGAAAAAGAAGAGAAGAACTCGAGAGACTGAGAAGGAGTGCTCGAGTGGTGCAAAGATTTCTGGGTCCTAGAGGCTCTATTTATAGAGGAGAACCCTCAACCCTAATCTTAAAAAACGTGAGCAGATTAGCCTAAATCAGAGATAATCTCGGAAACGTGATCTGATTAGTTTAAATCAAAGATAATCTCGGAAACGTGATTTGATAAATCCGAAATTATCTCAATAACAGTTGGAATAAAACGCGTAAACCATGTGTACACGTTTTGGGCCTTCCAGAACCGTCCATGACGTTCAGGAATTAAAAATAGAGAAAAATGCAATTCGGGTCGGGTGCAAAACCGGGCCTCACGCGGACGCTAGGATCAGGTGCTGCATTCGTGTACGCAGGTCGCGCACACACACAAGTCAGTTCTGAATCCAAGCCCAAATCGGTTTCATCTGCACCCCCCCTGCGCGTAGAGGTTGGAGCATAAGATAGCTAAACACATTTGAACTAGTAAGAAAGCTCCCCACTTATATACTAGTCCAAAACTCTTTCTCTTTCCCATGTGGGACAAAGAATTAATGGCATTTCTCATGTGCAATTTCCGCACATTTTCCTCTTCCAAAAGTGAATCTTTCGACATCAATATCTCATTCACTCTTGATCCGTTTTGAGTGTTCGAGTAGTCGATTTTATAGTACTCGCAACGTAGAATCCAAAAACGTCATCCACCGGACCCAACTCATTTCGTGTCCTACTCAAAACTGAGCCCAAAGTTGACGAATTCAACTTATTTTCCAACAGGATTTGCATATTAAGATTGGGAATGGGCTTTGGGATTTGCAGATGAAAAATGGGAAATGTGAGAAAATAGAGAGAGAGAGGAGATGAAAAATGGGGAGGCGAGAGTTTCTATGAGGTGAGGTAGGTGAGGAGTAAGTGAGTTTTTTTTGTGATTTTCAATTATTTTAAGGGTATTTTTGTCAAATGATACACAAAAAGTTTTTAAATAGAGAAAGTGTGCTGATTTGTCTAGGACAGTAAAAAAAAGGAAAGTGTGATGATTCCCATGGAACGGAAGCTAGTATAAATTAAATTTTCACCAAATAATTCAGGACAAGATTGAATTTCGTACCCATCGACTCTTTCATTTTCCAATGCCACTGTTTAAATGTTATTAATTTTAAACCTGTGTACTCAAATAATTTTGATTAACAAAAGAAAGTGAAAAGATCCGATAACATCCCATGTAAATAATAAGACTCCCTCCGTCCCAACAAAAATGGAACATTTAATTTTTCAAAATTAAATTTTGTAAACTTTGATACTAAATATAAATTAATATATACATATAATAAAAATATCATATGTGATATTGTTAGATTCATGTTAAAATTTATTTTCTAAATATCAAACTTTTATGCAAAATTATTATACGTAGTTAGAGATATTAACGGTCAAAGTTGATCATTGAATACCGTGAAAATGTAAATGAGTCATGTTTGTTGGGACAGAGGGAGCAATTAATATAATAATATATTAATGAAATTTCATGATAATTAAAAATTTAATTTTCACCACAAATTTTTAAAAAGATATAGAATAACCATTTATTGAAGATTCTCAAAACACAAAATAAAGAAAGAAAATATACAGAATTATTATAATCTGATTGGTTTGTCCATGTACAAAAGGATATTTGTTATACACAACCACTTTAATTATTTTTTTAAACACACTATTAAAGGTGTAGATAAGGTAAGTAGTCAAAAAGGGTTGCAGCAATTGGCACTACTTTGAAAGTGATACTTTAGGTCAAATTAGCTGTGGGTTCATTTTAAGGCAACTAGGTTGCAGGAAATGTTTCTTTTTGAAGGAGAGTTCAAGTTATACTTGAAATTATGTAAAACATTGGTTCAATTTTTCAATGGCTTGGGAGGCCAATATATTTTCCCCACCTTTGGTGGCTGAATTTAAATTTTAAAAAGTGCTAATAATACAAAGTTGAATCTATTGTAATAGTTTTACAAGTATTACCTTAGGCGATGTTGCATTAAATCTCACGTAACATTTTTTAAAATTTAGATACCACTTTTCAAGATTCAGGTTACACTTTTTAATGGCTTAACTAACACTTTATAAGTTATGGTAACATTTTAATAAGTATTCCAAAAAAGAGAGAGTTAAGATAGCATTAATTTGCATCAGTGCGATGAGGTATGGTGTCATGAAAAATGTGAACTATAATGATAGATGTGAATAAAACGCCAATGAAGTATGAGTACATAATCCTTCTTCAACAGTGTTTCGGAGATGAAAACTGTAAAATCTAAAGTGACTTGACTTATCTTTTAGATTGGCATTCGTAAACCTTGTATGCATTAAGATTTGGAATACTATTCCATGTTGGAACATCAAATGAATCTGAAGATGAATTCACTAGTGGAGAAAGGGGTGATTAAAGGCGTTTCAATAGAATTAGAGAATCTCCTTCTCTAACTCCGTCTTTGATCGATTTCGATAACCGCCTTTGTTTGGGGTTCAAAATAGGATCCAAATTTGGAATCTATTACTGATCCTCTATAATTTAAAAAAACTGCCGGAAATCATAGGTTTCCGGAAACAAGCAAACAGACAAACATGAAACAGAATAGTATCGACATTATACAAACAATACAGGTATGACAAAACACAAAAACAAACAAAAACAATATTAAAAAACATCAAAACTGTGCCTTTTTATTCTCCGGCCGGTTTACTTCGCGGGGGAGGTGCGGCGCGATGGCGGATGATGCGGAAGCGGCGGAGCTTCGATGCAGTGCGGTGGCAGAGCTTCGATGCGGCGCGTGCTGGAGGACGCAGTGGCGGAGGACGCTGCATGGTGGCGGAAGACCATATCCTGCCTCTCTCCTAAATATTTTCTCTTTTTTTCTTTCATTCATTTCCCGTTGTCACTGTGCCGCCTCCAGCTGTCGTTCCTCTCCACCTCTCCAACTTTTCATCCATTTTGGTTCCCCTGAAGTTCTCCCGGCTTCTACATCTCTGGTTTCTTGGTGTTTTCCATCAATTTATTTCCCGGTGTTCTTTGTGTGTTGTCTTCAGCGCCGATTACTTCGTCGGCAGCCATCTTCGATCTTGTGCTACTCCTCTTTTCTTGCCTAGGTCTTTGATTTCATTTTTGTCTGACGATTCCTGATGGAGGTTATAGCTGTAGAAATCAGTGCTTTCACTAAATGAAAAGGAAAATGGGAAGAACACAAACACACAATCAAGGTGTAAAGTGGGAGAAAATTTTCTGTGTATATTAACTTAACAAATCCGATTTACAACCTTACTCATATAAAGGTATGAAACAGCTCTGATCAAATTGATGTGAACTAACTAATACTAACAAACTAAAACAAACTTTACAAGTTGCACAACCACCAAATTAACTAACTCTGGCCTAACTGATTTAACGAACTAATTCTAGAAGCTGCTAATCCGAGTGAGCTAGCTTGGTGACGTGAGTGAGCTGATGATCTGAGTATATATCCATCACTCTCATGACTGATGATGCTTAAAATATTTAACAATATGATGAGAACCAAGCCAATGGTTCTCAGTAGGATGATGGACAAATTGGCTCAATTGATGCACTGTGAAAGTGATGTTTGGTCTGGTGAAGTTCAGATAGAGCAAACAACCAATTAGACGTAAAAAAGGACCAAGATCTAGCAGAGATGGTGAGTCTTTGATGGTGCAAACCCAATCCACCGGAAGTGGAGAAGCAGCAGCCCTGACTTGTCAAGATTCAGATCAGAAACCAAGCTGGAGACATACTTGTTCTGAGTGAGGAACATGCCACTCTTTGATCTGGCTACTTCAATACCTAAGGAGTATTAGGCAGGGCCGAAATCTTTATTAGTAAAAGCCTTATGCAGAGAATCTTTGACAGATTGAATAGCAGACTCTAAATTCCCAGCAATGAGAACATTGTCTACATAAACAACAAGAGCTAATATGACAGAACCAGTGAACCTGAGGAATAAGCAAGAGTCTTTAAGACCGATGAAATTCACACTACAAGAAATTGGACCTATTATTTCACCCATTTTACCTCGGTTATTTTGCTTAGGTCAAATAACCGAGGTAAAAAGTTCTTTTACCTCGATTATTTTATTTTTTAAAGTAAATAATATTTTTGACCGCTGTTTTGTGATAACCGCAGTAAACAATTTCCAATTACGAGTAATAAGTATAACCGACGTAACTGCGACGTCGGCAACATGGTATAACCCAGCAGTAATAATCAATCACTAGATGAACGGCCTCGCACATATGGTCGGTTGAAACGAATTTATCTCAACGTCAAAGCAACTTCGCATATTGGGACGAGCGATGTCGTACATGCCCATCGCTCCAAACTTGTGCCTAAATCCAATCAAATCAATTAAATCATGCGACGTAGCAGTTTAGTCGGTAAAATGTCGGTTAACAAGAGATTGTGAGTGCAAATGATGTGCGAAGTCGCACTTATTTATCATACCAAATAAATCAACAATAGATAACTAATACAGCCAGAACTTGGAATGTACCATCAAAAGGTCTCATCCCAAGTTCACAATAGCCAGTCTGAAATATAATCAAACTAAATTGGTAAGACTAATGTTGCTATCATGCATACAATATTCAGGAAACATCCCACAAATTTAAAGTTATTAAACAAAAGATAAAATATCCCAATAAATTCAAAGAAAAAATCTTCATCATGCACAAAAAAATAACATTCATGGCAATCAATTAGGTGGTGACGGGGTTGGGATATCGTCTGCCGACAAACTATTTCCATCCGACTCTTCGGTGGAAGACTCGGTATCGTTGTTGCCAGACCCTTCTTCATCAGCTATCACTCTCAGGCCATCCCCGTCATCCCCAGGCACCACATCCCTGGGTGCATTGATCGCACCAGCAATCATAGACATCAGCTCCGCCAATTCTTCCAAAATCTTTTGCACGTTGCGATCTATGGGCTGCACCAGGGCCTTGGCCTCGGCCACATCCTTCATGAGGATGCCCCGGGAGCTATGTTAAAGGCCTTTTGAGAAAAAATAATTTAAATGAAATAAAAATTATAAAACGTAAATAATGAATATTTTGGAATAGCCGTAAAACCTAAAAACTTTATACCTGATCGCGGGGCAGAAGTACTGGTGGTGGCAGGATCCTCTGCTGTGGAAGTCGATAGAGTCACCTCGGTCCCGGTTGTCATAGGCACTTCCATATTTCTTGTGGGGACGTTGCGATCAATCCATGTCCCCGCCTCCCAATGCCAATGATTTTACTCGAAATAGTTTGCATCATAGTACTTCGGCTGGATCTTAGCCTTTGATTTGATCGAAACCTTCTTCTTCTCTAGAATGGTAATGATGACGTTGTCGTAGGGGAGTGTCCAACTCTTTGTTGCAATGACCACTTGGTGCATCTCCTAGATAATTGTGTACCCGAGGTATACTACCTTTTTCTCCACAAGGTGGTAGTACATGATGGCCCCGATAATCATGGATTCTGAAGGTTGTCCGGCCGGGATCAGAATTTGTTCAATTATATTATACATCATCATTTCCTCGAGATTGAGGACATCAATCTTGATCGGCCTTGGTTGGATGAGCGCGTTCCCCACTTTAATTTCAAAGTACTTTTCCACTATTTGGTTGGGGTCAAGCGCCCCAGATTGGTCATCCTTGGAGACAAGTTGAGGCCAATTGCCCTGACAACACAATTGTAGAGGCTCAACCTCTGGGTGATCCTCTGCATCGACTGTGCACCCAATCAGTTAATTTATGAAATTTGTCATCATCTCCAAGTCCACCTCGTTCACTCTTGTACTGTAAATGTCCTTAAATGGCCGAGTGAAATTGGCGTTAAATTCTTTAATCTTCGTATTATACGTCAGTCTGTCCAAGCATGTCAAATCCTCTATTCCCAAAGGTTTGAATGGTTTGAGGAAAATGTCGAGGTGGAGTCATGCCACATTCTTGGACTTCTTCACTCTAGCCTCTTTTATCCTGCGACCCCAGATCATTTTGAAATACTTTTGTGCCTCGTCATTGACGAAGTGTATGTTGTCCCACGTTGGTGTTGGACGGGTGGGCGTTGTCTTCGTCTTCTTGGTGCGCGATGGACCTTCTTCTGGAGTGTTCTCCCTTGACCTCAAGGCTGCTTTCTTTATTCGAGCCATCTGTGGAAAACTGGAACTTGGAACAATTAGTTCAACAAGTAAGAACCTAGCTCATGCATGGGTAAGGCTTGACCTCGCATCCATGTCACAGATTTATCAGCTCAACCGATGTGTTCCGTTTGAAATCGTAGATTCATGTATGTGAATTTGTGACGTCGCACCGAACACGTTGGCTGCGCTGAAATATGGTGTTACTAGAACACGAATTGACCTAAAACACCTAAAATCTTAACTAACATCAACATCAGAACACGAACAAGTAACATGTCATTAATAAGTAGCAATAATGAGTGCCACAACGGTTCCCTAAATCCTAGCCCACGTATTCTTGTAAACAAGTCCTAAACAAAATTGAATAAACCCAAAATCTAAAAACACAATAGCTCATGCATTGTGAATATTGTAAAATCATGTAATGGGCAACTGAAGAAGTCCTTCAAAGCCAGAAAAGTCATTATCCAATTTTGGGAAAAGAATTACCTTACTTCAGCTTTGATGCGACGTTGTCGATTGGGAATGCAAAAAAGTTGGATGGTGGGCAGGTTTTATATCCGTCATGTAACACGGTCATTTTAACCATTGTGCGATGTCGCAGACAATGTCGCATGGAAAAATACAAACAAAGATCTTAGTGTGACGTCGTTGTTCGCATATTTTGGCCCACACATATGCTTGGGCCCAAATATTCTTGGGTGGAACCTAACGGCAATGGCTGATGTCGCAAACCCATTGACCAATACGACATAATACCGACAAGCATAAGACTTTGCATGATTTTATGAGTGGGATTTAATAGGCAAGGGGCCCAAACCAAGAACATCTTCGGGCCTGGTCAATGGTGGACAAAAATCACGCTAACCTGATGTGCCATTTACATTTCATCGTTAGCTTTTTATTTTTTCCAACTCTTTAGCGACACATCAATTCATATTGTGGGCCAATTAGTACGTACTTGTGAAATTCTATGTGGACTGTGAAAAGTTTCGTTATTAATAAGACGCTCATTTTCGTTCATGTTGTTTGAAAACCACATTTAGTAAATATGAAATTAACTTATAGAAATAGTTAATTAAAATGAAATACATGTGCAACGGGGAAGACTTACCAGAACTGGAACATCCCTGAAATTCCTCTTGGTGAGAGTTTGGACAAATTTGGAACGACATCCCTGGATGTGGTCCAAGGACGACAATCCTTATCCGAATCGCTGGGATCTGCATTATTCAATTAAATGTTTAATGAACTAATTAGAAAATAATTAAGAAAATAACAGGAATTTAAATCAAACAGAAAATCACTCACCTCAATCGGGGCACGTCTGCTCGAACCAGCACCGTTGGCCATTATTCCTGAAATTTGATTAAAAATTGGTTCAGTTAATCTGTTTTGTCGGCAAGACATCACATGTCACTGTCGGATGAAAAAATGACTTTCCTGACATGTGTGGGCGACGTCTCCAACCAGTCGGTAAAACCGATTGGTTATGCGAGAACAGTGTGACGTCGTACTCAAGTAGGGTTAGTAGAAAAAATGAATGAGCAACGTCGATACATGATCACACCAAATGAAGGAGGATCGCCAAGTCTGCTACACCGCATTTAACTGTAACAGACACATTATCAACAGTAGAAAACTGGAACAAATAAAGGTTATACACAACAGCATAGGGTCGGTTGATAGGAAAGACGTAAAAACCAAATTCTTAAAACCTAGAACCAAAATCCGTTCGAATTTCAATACAAAAAACTAAGAGCACATTAATACCCTGTATACATATCAAATTTGATGACGAATACACAAATGAAAGTACTCTAGAAAATATAGGAAGTATACCTTCGAAATGATGGGTAAAGGACTGTTGAAATTTGAGGAAAAGTTGAATGTTTAAAGTGATGTATGAGGTGGGCTCCATATTTATATAGTCATTATGAAGCATTGTGAATTCCGCCTCGGATAAAGAGACGTCGCAGAGCAGTCGACCAAACCGACATGGTACCGACGTTGTAGCAAAGTCGCCTAATCTATTTGTGGGTCTCACCATTTCGGCCAACTAGTATAGTAATGAGCCTATGTTTGACCAACAACATATGCGAGATTGCATGTTTGTCGTGTTCAACGACAACTCGCCGACACATGATCGACGTTGGTTCGCATTGAGGTGAGCCTCAACATTTTGGCCCACTAGCATAGGAACTTGGCCCGCGTTTGACCAAAACGAACGTAATTGACCTTAATAAAAGTTAATAGTATATTAGACACTACTAATTGAAGTTTATAAATATCCATAAACTTCATAGACATCCAGTTCGATGGGAATCTATTTTAGCACAAACAGTGAACTTTATTGACTTCCAGTTCCATGGGAACCACCACATAGAATCGCATGAAATTCCATATTCTTGATTTTTGAAGAAATAAAAGATAATAGAATTACGGCCATCAAGTTTTTTTTAAAGCTATAGTACATGGCATAGAGTTGATTGTTGAAGATTACTTACAAGTATACAAGGTGCATTTAGAATAACTTGTGCAAAGTATATGTGGAATAAGATCAGTTTCTTTATAACCCTTGGTAAGTAGTAGTGGATGTCAAAGTTTCTTTTCGAGTCGATAGTAATCGGGTTTGGGAATGCCAATGTACATTTATAATTTTACACTTAGATCCCTCCGACAAATTAGGAGAACTTGAAATGTAAAACTAGAGATAACAATTTGTTATTCACAATTTCCAAACAATGGTGTTCCCATTTGTGATTAAACGGGTCATCATTTAGGGCCGCAATCTTAACTGGGAATATTTTCTGACACTTTTCCTAAAATTGATTGTTATACATATTTGCGATGTTGCAAATTCGTCGTACAAAAATGAATATGAAAGTGACCCCTCTGCGACGTCGTCTGAATTGAATTTTGCAGCAAGAACAGAAAATTTGAGCCAAAAATTACTCCCATCAATTTTTCATTTAAATAACATTCAGCAACACACATTTCATATCAATCCTCCTACAAACCCAACTACATACCATCCTTTCCATTTCATACCAATACAACCAATGAAGAACTCACTCAATTTGCTTCTCTAAAACATCAAAAAGCATATGAGGATGGAATTTCTCCGGGTTCAAATTAGTTGAGGTAGTTCTACTTCCATTCCATGTCCATTTCCAATCTTTATTACCTTCTATATGTTTTTCTTTCTCATTGATCAAAGATTGGATATTTCATAAAGTATGATAATTGTGTAACATTTTGTATAGTGTATATTTTTTGTGTTTTCTAGATAGTGCAATTTTTGAAAGTTATGATAAAAATGACTTAGATTAGGGCTGATTGTGGACAATAATTTTGTCTTCGTATGAATACAGGTTGAATGTGCGACGTCAGTAATAGGTGATCGTCCCATACAATCTGGGACTGGACGATGACCGACGTCGCACATGCTATGAAATGATTGTCATACCTAAGAAAATTTGACGTCGCTCTTTTGTTGAACTTTGCAAAGTTGTTCACCACTAGATGCGATGTCGCTTTCAAGTCGACCAGGTACCTTTAACATGTTCAGATTATTTTCATCTGCGCATGACTATATTATACATACATAACTAGGGGACTGCCAAATTCTAACATAAACTTTGTTTCGTGTGTATTTTTTGTGATAGGACTTAGAGAATTATTGATGGACTTTCAGCGTGCAATGTGAACAATGTAGGTTCAATACAATTAATGTTTCAATTTCATACAACCTCATGTATATTAATATATTCTAACATGTAATTAACATCATTATTCTAGTTCCGTTGGTTCCTTATATTCTCATATTTTCCTACATCAATTGCACAACAATGGGTTGTCGTCGAATTTGTAAACATTTCATGAGTTGTGGAACATTAGGTAACATGTAACAAATATCGACGAGCAAATGTTTGTGCAATCAAATATTAAATCAAATATTAGGTAACACATAACAAATGTTTATGTAATCAAATATTAAATTTTATAATATTGTACGAGAACCGATGTTTCTGAGACTAATCTGTGACGTCGCACCAACTGGTAGAGTGACGAAACCTGATCGACGTTGCATACACCGACGACTTTTTTTTTTTGCAATGTCGCCCAAACAAAATGATGTCGTATTTAACAGTCTTCAACGTCAGCGTGAACACGACGGTGGTACCCTGGAGCATGCTATGTCGCGGACTATTATCCATGATGTCACCATCATTTATTTGCGACCTCGGCATTGGCATTATCGCAACAATTGCAGTCCTCTCGTCTGGCTTCTTGATATCAACGATGTCGCTCAATATGCAGGCCAATGTCATTCGGAATGATGTTGCAGCTACAAACTGCAATCGTTGATCATCTTTCTTGAATCGACGTCGTGCACAAATCTTCCAACGTCGGTCCAAAACTGAGGAAAGAAGTATTTTTTTCTTAGGTTTTGAACCGAGGTAGAAAATGTACTTTTTACTACACCCACATATACCTCAGTGTTTGGAGGGCTGAAAACCAAAGTAAGAAGCCCTGTAGAACCGAGGTAATATGTGTTGTTTGTTGTAGTTCCAATGCCTTTAAGATGCTTTTTAAATTCGTGATTCCACTGTTTAAAAGCCTGTTTTAGGCCATATACGGATTTTTGAAGCTTGCAAACTTTTCCCTTCTGTTCCATACGATAACCAGTGGGTGGAAACATGTATAATTCTTCATCAATATAGCCATGCAGAAAGGCGTTATTAACATCAATCTAGTCAAGGAACCAGTTTTCAGCAGCAGCTAAAGCTAAAAACAATCTTACTGTTACTGTTTTAGCTATTGCAGAAAAGCTCTCATAGAAGTCCTCTCCTTCAATCTTACTATGCCCTTTAGCCACTATTTTGGCCTTATATTCGCTAACTGATCCATCTAGACTGCACTTTATTTTATATACCAATTTACTTCTAATTACTCATTTTCCAAGCGGCAAAGAAACCATCTCTCAGGTTTTATTTTCTTCCAAAGCTTGCAACTCTTCATCCATAGCAGTGATCCATTCAGGATAAAGACTAGCTTCTTTGTATGATGGTAAAACTAGAATTTGAGCTACAATAGCAAGAAAATAAATATGTGTAGCAGAATAACAAGGTGAGTATGAAGAATCATAGACTAAGTTAGTGACAAAATCCTGTAACCAGGCTGTTTTGGTTTTAGGTCTAGTGTTGTGTCTTAATACATGGACATGCTGGTGAATTGGAGATGGTTTAAGGAGATGGATAATGAACATGAGAAGAAGAAGTAAATTATGGTATATAATCAAACTCAGAAAAATAATTTTAATGATCAGTATTATAAAAATTATCAGTGATGAACTAATGATCGTGAATATTTTGATGATCAGGATCAGGAAAATGGAAGTGATCGGTATCAGGAGAGTTAGCAGAAGTTGCGTTCTCAGCAAAAGTATTTGTGTCACAAGGATAAAAAAATATGATGTAAAATAGAAGCATTTTGAGTTGATTTAGACACATCGGCCTCAGTAGGAGATTAATGAAACATATGATATAAGTCATCTTGTATGGAAATGTTTTCTCATGGAAAGAAACATCTCTAGATACAATAGTTTTGTTATTTATTATGTCCAAAATTTTAAAGCCCTTCTGATTTGATGGATATCCTATGAATACATAGGGAACGGCTCTTGGGGAAAATTTATCTGTATGTGGAGAAAGATTTTATGCAAAAATAAGACAACCAAAAACCTTTAAAATTTTCAAATCTGGTTTTTCTTTTAAACAATATTTCATATGGATATTTCCACCCTACATGTAGGTAGTTTGTTAATTGTGTATGTAGAACCTAGAACATCATCTGCCCAAAAATGTTTTGGTAGACAAGACTGAAACATAAAGGCTCTTGCCATATCTAGCAAATGTGCTTCCTCTTAGCAACACTATTTCTGCTGAGTGGTATAAGCACAACTCATTTGATGCACAACTCCTAGTTTATCAAAAAAAACATTAGCTATTTACAAATTCTGTGCCATTATCTATTCTAATCCGTTTGACTAAACCATTAAACTGTGTTTTAATCATTACAAGAAAACTTTGCAAAGAATCACAAACTTTATTTTGTTTTTTTTGTTTTTAATAGAATAGCCCATGTTGATCTGCTGAAATCATCCACTATGGTCAAGAATTACTTGAATCCATTTGTGGATGTTACCATATAGGGACACTAGAGATCCACATGAAGTAATTGAAAACATTCAGATGCCTTTATCTGAGACAAAGGAAAACTCAGTCTTGTTTGTTTAATTATAGGATAAATATTACACTGAAAATTAACTTTATTTTGTATATCAAGATGTTTCATTATTGCATCATATGCATGCCCTGGTATAAAATGCCAAATGTCTGAATCATCTACTGAAACTTTATTTGCAACTACAAATGCTTCTTTTCCTTTAAAAACAAAGAATTAAACGACTGAATACAGGATGATATAAACTTCTGATCAAAGGATGCATGAGTAATCAGATATAGACCCCTGCTAGCTTTAGCCACCCATACCGTTGAATTTGTAAGTCTCGAGGTCTTAAATGAAATGAATAGATAGAAATTAGAATGGACTCCTCCAGATTGGGAAATCTTGTTAACCAAAAGAAAATTATACAAAATGCTATTAACATATAAATAATCATGTAGAATGATAGTAGGAGTAAGGAAAAATGATCCTATAGCAGTGAAAAATTGTTAAGTGTTAGGTAGATGAATTAGTTTAGCTATTGGTGCAGTTCCTGAAAAGAAGCTTTTTGCTACACATATGACCTGATGCACCACTATCCAAGATCCAAGTATCATCATCAAAATGAAAAGCTAAGTTCACTAACTGAGATAGAACACTAGCTGAGAAATCAGAGAAGCGAGCTAGGTTGACAATCTCGTCTAGTGATAATTCTGCACCTTTTCTCATTTGTTGTTTGTTCATCTCCATCATCTTCAAGAACGATGCAAACATAGCCTACATATTGTTCCCATTATTCACATTAGAGACATCAAATGGAGCTTCATCTTGAGCCTGTCTTATAGTCACATTAGCAACAACATTTTTAGGCTTTGCTATCCCCTCTTGCACCAATCAGATAGCCATGGATTTTGAAAAAGAAATCCTTGACATGCCTCGTTTTGTGTCAATGATCACATTTCAGAAGCTTTTTGTATTGTTGATCTTTCTTCTTAAAATTTCCTTTCCCAGCAATTCCTCCAAAATTATGCCTCGCATTCTCAAAATTTGCTCGAACAAACATAGCAGACTGTTCAGCTAAGGAAACACTGTTACTTATTGTGTGTTTCAGACTCTTAGTTTTTGCAACAATAGAGAATATATTTCCTATTGTAGGAGTAAGTTCCGTCGTCAAGATCTGATCCCTAACTGCATCAAATTCTTCATTTAGTCCAACCAAGTACTGGTGAACTTTATTCTCATTGTCTTCATTTGTAACAACTTCATCATACCCACACATACAAGCTTCCTTCAGGCAAAGACACCTTCGTTTTAGCCTCAAACATTGAAGATCATCCCAAACACATTTCAGATTTAAGAAATACTTATTGACTGAACTCTGACCTTGTGATGTGTCGTTAAACCACCAAATAATTCCTAAATTATGCAAGGAATTACTCTAGCACAATGATAAGCAGGGTCGATCCCACAGAGAATGGTGTGATTAAAATTCAATTTCCTAAAGGTCAAATTTGGTGTAGCCACCACACTTTATTGCAAGAGGTTGATTTTTATCAACTAAGAAAGAAAATAGTAAAACTAAAACTATGAAAATATTATCAAATAGAGAAATAATTTGGTATTTGAATAAATCCACACTAGTTATTTTGACCCTATCATTGTGGCGTGCAATCATAACTTATTATCTATAAATCAACCTATTATAGGATAACAAGTATTTGTTGAACAACCTCAATTCTTTTTTACCTCGTCGATAGCTGGCAAGTATTTGCTAGACTAGCTACTTCCCTTATTGGAATACATCTAGCAATTATTTGTCAAACCAGATAAATACTCCAATAGCATAAACACAAAAAGAACCCATTACATATAACTACCCAAACATTCACAAGTAATAGTTATCTACCCAATTATTCACTACCTCTGTTACGACAGTTTGCTATTTTTACGGAAATTTGCCACTCATTAACACCATTTCCAACAATTACGGATTGGTGAAATTCATTAACACTGTCTCAATTAAACTCAATTTGATCAGGCTCAAATAAAACGAGAATAAATTATGCTCAAAACAATCAGAAACTTACAGATAATAATTATAAAATTAATTAGCCCTCACAAATTCATTAAACTAGTGATTCATTATTCTACGCCAAATAAAAAATTAGCTACTCATATTAATTAAACTAAAAAAATTAACATTAAAAAAACTTAATTAATACCTAATAAAATAGAGATGAAATTAACCAAAACAATCCAGGAATTTGGTTTGCATGCACGCGTACACTATGTGAATTGCTGCGCTAAAAGTAATGTCAAGGAAATTCTTCAAACAAATAATCCCAAGGCCACCGAAATCTGTAGCTTTCCGGAACCAATGAATAAATAATCAACTAAAAGCCTAAAACCAACTTCAATTTTAATCTGTCTGCGTCTCTGTTTGTATTTAAAATGTTCTGCATTCTGCAAATGTACAATAACTATTTATAGTGATCTTTTATGTTACAACACTAATGATTCTTCATTAAGCTACAATTCATATAATCCCATTGGAATACATTTAAGAAGGGAGTTTTGAATACATGAACTAATGGATTTTCAATAATTTCCGCTTAATGGCATTCATTAGTGCTGTCAGCCTCTGACCCGAATCTGAAACCCGACACGTACCGAAACGACTGATTCAACCCGAAAACCGATTTAACCCGAGAGATTTCAACCCGAATCTAAGCCGACACGACCGAACTTCAACCCGAA
>JAULKK010096619.1:0-17693 GCA_032355705.1 Rubia peregrina
GCGGGTGCCGATGTCAACTATTTTAGCTTGTGAAGTTGTTTAGGCATTATTTCCGGCCATATTAGCATTGGACAAAGTTGTAACTAGGTTAGTATGGATTTGAAGTAAATCCATGAGTTTAAACTAAGTATTATCTAGATTAATATGGATTTGAAGTAAATCCGTGAGTCTAAGTCTAGAGGTCTCACTCGACCCAAATGGTATCAGAGCCATGTTAGTAGAGAGTTATTTGTAGATAGTATAATCCCTCATAAAAACAGGATGAATTTGAATATTTTCAAACAAAATTATAAATATAATGTTAAGAATGCTAGATAGAAAGAATATAAACTTCCACAACAGCTTGATGCATCGAATAAATGGACAATTCCTTAGTTTCTACTAAAGTGTTTTTATAACTATGGTATTTTTGAAAATTCAGATATAGACATGTTATAAAAACTATTGAAGAATCTATCCAAATGGATAATCAAGAAAAAATTATATAGTTATTTTTTGATATTGATATTGAAAGACATCAAAAGCTTTTTTTACAAATTTTTACATATTGGTTTAGTGAAAATTTCTTTTAAACCATTGACTATGGAAGGTCTTCCTGAAAGTTTTATGTCAGTCCTTAGGGATGCTAGAAACCTAGATTGGAGATAATCTTTAATGGGTTCTATGCAGTCAAGTTTGGCATATGGTCTAGTTTATTTTGATGTCAAACCCAAGATCATCCATCCAGACTAATTCACAGATTTACTTCAAATCTATACTAATCTAGTTACTACTCAGCTTAAACTCACAGATTTACTTCAAATTTATACTACCCTAGTCACAGCTAGACCAATGCTAAAACAACCTGAAACTTGCCTGAATGCCATCCTCGGCTTTAGCGGCTTGACATGGGAACCCGCATTGCAATTGTGTAACTAAAATAGTATATAAATGAAACCGTTTCAAAAGTTTTAACCTTAGTAAGAACTAAATAGTATTTCATTGAAATAATTTTATGAATCTAATCTATTAGCCTTTCTCTTACAGGAGCATCATTATAGGAGCAATTGAATTTGCAGATAGTATAGGCTTATTAGCATATCATCAAAATTACTAAGTAGTTAAAAATTAAATATTAGTATACCAGAAGTTGTCTGCAAGAAGAGAAATGAGAGAATGCTTGTACTCTATTCACAAAGGATTTTTACAATGCTTGGTATAAGGGCTCTAAGACTTGGTCCTGAGTAATGTGTGAGCTATCCCATTTATAAGAGAAGGGTAAGCTTCTACAATTATTAAAGCGGACAAAGTGCTTTTTAAATTATTGCAAAATTGTTTTTTTTACAAAATTTGCTTTATTAAAGTTGTCTCCATCCACCCTATGATGTAGTGGGGTCTTCTTTATCTCCACCCACCCTATGATGCAGTGGGGGGTTCTTACCCACCATATGATGATGTACTGGGGTCTTCTATACTCCATTATTGATGGAGCCTTCTCTCCATCCACCATGAATTAGTGCATGAAGCCTTCATTCATTGATTATTCTAACATTTTTTGCTTTCCTCCGGATACTTCTTCCTTTGATTTTGCTTTTAGCAACACTACTCCTTCTAGGCTATCAAAGAGGTCTTCTGCTGTTGGTTCCTCTTCCAGAGGCTGCGATTCTCCGGCTAGACATCCATAGGGATTATCATCTTGAATATATTTCATTTGGAATGTGGATGGTTCAGAATATGGACTGTCGTCCACCTTACTTTAATTTTTATAATGAAATATACCTTAACATTATCAAGGTAAGCTGTCATCAGATCACTCTCTGAAACTTGAGGATCTTTCATTCTCATAGCTTTCTCAAGATTGGAGAAAAATGAGTCTGTATTATCCACTTGCCCTTCCCCGTTATAAACATATTTTAAGAACTTAATCAAGGAAGTAACTTCTTCCTCTTACGAAGAACCATACTTCTTCAATGGATTATCCTTGTCATGTTCCAGAAACTTGTTCCAAAACCTAGGAAGGAGTTTTCTCTTTAGGCAAAGAATGCCTTGAGAGTTTTTCCCTGCCTCTGGAATCCATTTCCATATCCATGAGATACCTCTCTACAAAAAGAAAAACAATGATGCTGAACCTTCAATATAATCAGAAGGCTTGTTGGGAGTAACACATGGTGCCACATGTACCCATTATTTGTAGAAACCCATATAAGGGTCTGGTAGGATATGAATATCAGTACCTATAACATTCCATAATGGGAATTTTCATCCAGGACGATTCTTCCCATTTTGGCTATTTTAAAAAG
Organism: Rubia peregrina; assembly: GCA_032355705.1. Lineage (NCBI taxonomy): Eukaryota > Viridiplantae > Streptophyta > Magnoliopsida > Gentianales > Rubiaceae > Rubia > Rubia peregrina. Next base: position 2,280 of record JAULKK010096619.1, read on the forward strand.
TTTCTGGATTAAATTTAATCCTCTATGTATGATCATGTTTTTTTTATTCTCATAATAAAATGTATGAGTAAAAGCATTGATATATTTGAAGTGATTAAAGGCCATTCTTATGTCTGTTCTATGAATTATGAATTTCATTGATCTGAATGGGCTGATACCCCATTCATAAGGAGATATTATCTTCCTTAAATAGAACTTTGAGAAGTTATTTTCCACTCTTGGTTTATTTTCCGGGAATGAAGTAATGTCAACAGAACCTGTTGCTGTAAGGATGTATTCATAGTACATCCTATTTTTCCCTTCTTTGAAAGGATAGCAAAAAAAATTGTGTATCGATTCATCAGAAGCCTTGGGTCATTAAGGTAGTTCTTATCTTCATGAGATAAGTAAAGGATTATTTCCTCATGGGATCAGATCAAATATTGATGTCTTTCACCTTCCAGATTTTGGAGTTTTCGGATATATAAATCTGGTTCCTGGTTTGATGATCCTGCCTCTTTAAGTATGACTTTTGGATTATCAGGAGTATGAGTATGTGGAGTATAAATCCCTTCCCTGCTTCGGCCTTGTCCATAGCCTCTGCCTTGACCTCTACCCCTATGAGGAGTAGGCCTATTCCATGCAGAACGCATTAGGTTGTTCTTGCAAATATTCTCGGGTTAGAAAATCTGGCAATGAGTTTTCTTTTCCCTTTAGATATTGAATTTCAAAGTCAAATGGGGCTAAATGAGCCTTCCACCTTGCAACATTTGTTTCGAAACATCATGTTTAATTTTTTTGGAAACATGAATTTGGCTGCATTGCAGTCTGTTCTTATTAAGAACTTAGTATTATAAAGTTTATCTTGGAATTTCAGGACACACTTAACTATAGCAATAATTTCTTTAGACATATTAGCATAATTCTTTTGACTATTATTTCATTTGCCAGAATAATATCTGACCAAGTACTCTTTCTTAGTATGTGGATTTATTTGTTTAATAATTCCCCCATAACCAAGTTTAGAAGCACCAGTTTCAATAATTTCCCCCCAATTTGGGTTTACAAGCATAAGAAATGGCAAAGCTTAAACATTTTGGTTTATTTTTTTAACTGCCTTGGTATGAATTTCAGACCATGGTGTGGTAGATTTTCTCAGTCTGACATTTAAGACAGTTGCATCTAATGATAGATTTTTATAATAAGCTGAAATATAATTCAAGCTTCCCAAAAAACTTTGCAATTGGGTTCTATCAAGGATTTCATCGGGAAATTTTGAGGCAAATTATATGCTCCTTGTAATGGAAGAAATTTTCCCTTGATCAATGATATGTCCTAAAAAATTATTTTTGTTTGAAAATATGCATTTTTGACTTGGATATAACCAAACCATTTGTAATTATTAATTTCTTAAAAATTTCAAGATGCTATATGTGTTCTTGAATTTTTTATGAAAATATCAGAATATCATCAATGTAAACAATAATGAAATCACTATAAGGATTGAATATATCATTCATAATATGTTGAAATTCAGAAGGGGCATTTTTAACCCAAAAGGCATTACATTTCATTCGTAATGAACAATGGTACTGTGAAGACAGCTTTATATCTGTTAGATTTGTTAATCCGAATCTGCCAAAATTTTGATTTTAAATCAAAGTTTGAAAATGTATTGGATTGATATAATCTATCCAAAAAATCTTTTTTGTTAGGTATTGGATACCTAATCCATTTTAAAACTTGGTTTAAAGGTTTATAATTAATTACCAATATTTAAGTTCCACGCTCCTGCTCACTATGCTTATTAACATAAAATGCAGTGCAGTTCCAAAGGGAACTGGAATGACATATTAGTCCCTTTTCTATTAAATCAGAGATTTATTTATTTTTTACAAATTTCCAATTATTCCTTATTCATTTGAAAAGGTATAGCCTTAGTAGGCATATTTTGTTCATGAAAATCTTCTTCATAAGGAAGGGAAACAATATGCCTCTCTCTCTCTCTCTCCCAAAAAGCATTTGACAAATCATTGCAAATGGATATTGAAAAATCATATTCAATATTCTTGATCTTATCCTGTAATTTAGGACTCTCTAATTGATCAATAATATTGAAAGTTATTAATTCTTGTTGCAAATAACATAAATGTTATTTTTTAAAATTTTGCACAAGAGAAAGTATATTACTGCTTTTATAATCTGGGATCCAAGGGAAGGTAATTATTTTCCCTTGATATGTTCCTAAGAAACTCTTCTCATCAATATGTTTTAAATGCACTAATCCATTTATAAATGGTAATCCAAGAATAATATCATTGGTCAAAATTTTCACCCGAACAAAAGTCTGTTCAATACATACCTTATTATAACAAATATACGCACTAGGTAATTTATAAGAGACTTGTAAATTACCTCCATCCACACCTGTTTTTTTTAGAGATTTTTACAAAATATTTCATTGGAATTAAACCTTCTCGAATGCAGTTTAAATCTGTTCCTGAATCTATAAGAGTAGGAACTTTTTTTTGTAAATTGTAGTTTTATCAATTAGTAAACTGATTTGGGTAATCCATTTATGTTGGGAATAAAATTTTATTGTTCCCATGAGATCATTTTCTTCCACTGGATTAGAGGTGGAAGGTATATCGGAGGGATTACTTACATGTCCTTATTCAAGGATTATAATTCTATTTTCTAGAATAATTTGTTTATTTTGAAGTAAAGAAACTTCATTTTTGAGATCATGTATCTCTGTTTTTAATTCTTGAATGGTGATAGGACTATTCTTAATAATTTTTAATATTTGCATATATGTTTAAGGATCTAATCTTATCCTTCTTTTTGTTACACTTATGTGCATAAAGACCGTTTCCACCACAAGCATATCAAGTTGGTGAATTTTCTTTCTATTTGGGACATAGCCATTTCTTTCATTCTTTGCTCTTTTCTTTGCAGCATATTTTTTGTAAGAATCAGATTTGTATTTATTATAATTCTCCATTTTATGAATTTTTTCTATATATCTCCTCTTTTTTACTATTGGTTGAGAGGATGGTTGATCAAAAGTAAATTGTTGGCAGAATTCCGCTAATTGAGTGTTTTCTAGCAACCTATGCTTTTATAATTATTTTTCTAATTTTAAATCATTACAGAGAGCTAAGCGCTCTTCCATACATTTTCCTATTAGTTGTCCATAGGAATAAAGATCCCATTAGATCTGAGAACTTCCTGATTCTCTCCTTAAACTTCTCTTACTCTTTTCAGCAAAAAGAGAGGGAAGTCCATCAAGGAATCTAGCCTTCCAGAAACTGCTATTAGCTTCTGGGAGGTTTAAAACTTAGCTAAGAAAGATATCATTATACCATCTAAAAGATGTAAGTGTAAGACATCTGTGGTTTTGCAACAGAGTTATAATATTATCATAGTTACTAGAATAACTTCCAGTAAAATGCTCTAATACTGCTAATACTAAAGTAAAACAACATTAGGTTTTGCTTCATTACCCTCTTGTTTAATAGAATTAAGAGTTGAAGCTTTCTGGTCCTGGGTAAGATAATTATCCCAGCAAGCTTTAAGCTGACCAGTAAAACCAGCAATGATCATTTGCACGATATGTGCATCATTCGGGTTGTTGCCTTTTGTAGCAATTGCATACATAATCATTTTATGGTATGCTCTAAAAATTTGACTATCAAAAACTCTCTCGATGTTCCATTCAACTATTTCAGTACCCAAATAGGGAGTAGTATCATTCCTATAAGCTTATTCTTAAATAAAAACATCAATATGAGTTGGTCTAGGGTAATAATAGATTTTTGAACCTAATTTAGGGTTGCAATTATCTTTCATAGCAATAATTTGTTCCTTTTATGTATTTATCATTTTAATTGTAGAACTACTTTATTTATCTATACCATGATTCTGGTTGGTAATTTATAAATCTTTAAATTGAGAGAGAATATCTCTAAGATCTTCTAATGATGAATCATTTTTCTTTTTCAGGCTAATACCATCCATAAAAGGAGGTGGCCGGATATTAGTTGGAACTTCTAGGAACTTTTCCAGCTGTGGAGTCCTAGAATTTTTAATTCTTTGTGTCTCTATAAGAGATCTTAGTTTATCAATTTTTTCATGTAATAAACTTATTTGTTCACCAATAATTTTTAGGTGAATATTTGTATGATTATTTTGTTTGAAAAAAACTATTAATATGATCAATTGTTGGGCCATTTGTAAGGGTTTGGTATAAAATTTTCATAAATGGTTGGGCTTGTAAATCACTGTTACTATTATCCTTTTTAGAGGAAATGACTCATGTGGAGGATATAAACTCAGAATAACTTTTTTAGAATCTAAATGCCAAAGTCTTTCAATAATATTGACATTAAAAAGGACATAGTCCTCTATAAACCATCTAACAAAAAGTTTGAATTCTTGTTTGATTTGTAATTCTTAATAAAATTGATTTCTAATAGAGCATGCTTCTTCCTTTGTAAAAAATAATAAGAACCATTTTCCAAAAGGATCATATTGATTAGTACTAAAGTTATCCTTGATGATTTGTCTAAGATCATATCCAGGAGAATAATTTAAAACACCAGGTGGATTATTATTCCAATCAATTTTCCCCATTTTTATCAATCTTTAAAATAATCAGAATATCCCATTTCACTGGATGATGGATCTATAGGATCCATTTTTATCCGTTGTGGAATCTGGTTATTACTGATTTTTATTTTATTAATTTCTTCTTCTCGAGATATCTCAGAAGGAGATGAGACCTTATAAAGTTCTACATTAACTCGAGATGTAGATGCTCTAGAAGTAAAACATCTAGAATATTCTTCAAAAGGGGAGATATAATAACTAGAAGACATAGATCTATCCTATTTAGGTATTTCTTTGGAAAATTGAAGATGGCTATTACAATCAGTAGTTTGAACTACTTGAGAAATCTGTTTGTCTGCCCTTCTTTGGACAGGAACAGTTTTCTCAATTTTCCAGTCATCTGGAGACTCGATTTTATCCCATCTAATTGGTCGCCGAGTAAAAATTTTGGACGTATTGGCCAAGTTAGTTTCTATTAAAATTGTTTCTCCTTTTCTTTTATCATTAATAATTTTCCAGTTTGGATTCATAGTATCCAAAACACGAAAATATATTCGATAACAAATACACACGACTTCTGTTTCAGGCATGTTATTATAACCATGATATTTTACATATAATGTTAAAGCATCCAACGCCTACTCCATAACACACAAACATACATGTATCCAAATATACGTCAAAAATCCCTAGTACCCACACGTTTGTTAACCCATATAGAAGGATAGCCTGGACAAGCAGGACCACTCTCTTTTAGACCCCTAATGTTTTTTACATAATGTTACAATAATCCCATCCTTTTCCCTACAAGAAGCATGCAGCCTGTTTATCTCATCTATTGAATTGTTGTCAATAAATGTTCTTGGCGAATCTATTGAGCCCAATCGCCTCTTCAATTTCTTCACTTAGCTGACAAAATCAATAGCAAGTTGAGCAGCCTTGGTTAATGCTTCCCCAACCCTCTTCCTTAAAATAAAGTTAGCATCAGAGGACTCAAATCCACAAACAATTGTTTAGAAAAATAGCATACCTGCCATGCAAAACCAGCGGTCATAGTTACACCACTAGAAGCTTTAATTTCGTTGTCTTGTGTTTTCATCAACTTAGAAGAACTCTTCTCAGATTCCCCTTCTACATCAATCCTATGCTTAGTACTTCCACGATCCTCCCTCAAGCAGTCAGCTTCATGACAGATAGTAGATGTTCTCACATCTTGATCATGAGGTAAGGGTGTTAACATACAAAACCTTACATTTGCAAAACAAATAAAACTTCAATAAAAGCACATAGGTGCAAAATTATAAAAATAAACAGAAAGATACCTTGAGAACCAATAGGGCGCCCAACTTCTAAAATATTATCTCGCATTTCCCTTAGGAAATTCGGTCTTCTTTTCCACTTCATTCCTTGATCTAGGTAAATGTTTTCATTCTATATTGACATTTTTTTTATCACAACATTTCATATATGTGAATTTATTTTCCCAATATCCATAGTCTTTATGAGAAATATTTACAATTTCAGCACTTTCAATAACTGACTTGAAAGATACCATTAACTCACCAACATCCATTTCACATAGCTTTTAGTAAGCACTAACCAATGACACATTAAAATCAATAGTTATTTCATGACATAGAAGTTCAAAACAGTTAGTATAACTACTCCTCGAGGATGTATCTGAGCAATACCATAAGCCTGTAAAACACTCATAAGATAATCCTTATAGGGAGTGACAAACCATAATGCAAGTGACATGGATATACACTAAACATCTTAGGTTGTGGCATGATCACGACTCATCCAAGAGGAATCATAATCTCAAATGAAAATAATCAAGAATAATATAGTTTTTTAGTAAATCTAAATCATCTAGCGTAACAATATTATTACCGGAAAATAGTTTTTCAAATGGTTAACGGCTAGTACACTAATGATGAGTTCAGTTCTTAACCACCTACCTTTATCTAATGAAAAATTACCCTATATTGTCCACTAACAAAGACCTCAAGTGCATGTATAATTTCCTACCCAAGCAGCCAATGCATACTCCTTTGTACCTTAATACTTCATGAAAAATACACCAAATAACATGATATAATTATTTTTCATCTTTTTCCTATGTTTCAAAATAATTACAGCAGTATCATACGCATTAACAGCTTAGCTGAGGGTGGCTTTTGATATACTCACTAGTCAAGTGAAGTCTGAAGTAAAGATAGCATCCCCGGCCCAACGAACCAAGTTCATTAGAGAAGAAAGAGAACCTCGCTAAGAGCAGCACCTACAACAAGTCATCTGGAGTGAACCTAGAAGAGGGAACAATTATCACCTATAACCATGCAATTTAAACCATGATCTAGGAACATGGCCCATGATCCGCAAGGGTGGGAGGTCATCACTGTACCTCTTAAAAATAAAATTTATAAACCCTAAATGCTTCCTAAATATAATTAAGTAGATAAGGACAAATCGGGGTTATCCACGAAGATGAGAGATCTTCCTAAGGGTTCATGCATATACGGTGGATATTAGGCTATATATTGATACACACACATACATACATATATATATATACACATACACACACATATGTATATATATATATGTAAGAAAACATGTAAAGATGGGGGTTTTTGATTGGTTTTTGTAAGTTATAAATGCAAAGACAAGACAACTAGTGAAATAAAGTAAAGATGCAAACCATGCAACAAGCTACTAGAAAGAGATTAAATCACAAATTACGGGATCGTGGGTGCAATTTATTTTCACTTCCTAGCCTCGTATCTATCCTTGAATCTACAACCTATTCACTACTTTCACTACTTGTTGTGAAGATAAATCTTCTATTCTTGTTTCATAGTAGTTTACAATAGTGAATTCGACATCTCTTGCTAAACCTCACTAATAACCCCTTTAGTCGAGAAATGACTAAAGATGTCCCATTAATGGAATTGAGTACAAAGAAATGAGCAGCCAGAGAATCACATAAAACAGGAGGAGAAACACAGAGAAGAGACAAAGAAATGTGCGATGGTAGAGAAACATAGAAGATGCGGAGAAGAGACTGAGAAATTTCCAGAGAGAAAAGTGAAATTTCCGGAGAAAAAGGATACCACTGTTACAGAGAGAGAAGAAGAAGAGATGGAAAGAGGAACCACACATTTAATACAATTAAAAAGTTATATTTTTATTAATTACAAAAAACATCCCATTTCACAAAATAGTTTCTGGCATGTCCTTAAATTTACGGATATACTACCATTACTAAGACTTTCTCTTTTAAGAAATATGTATAGATGGTTTTAGTCTATTTTTTTAAAATATACACTACACACTTTCAAAAAATATACATTGATCGATGCACTATCACCATGCATATCCCATAAGTTATCCTAACACTCCATTTGGTAAATACTAGTCATTAGCCATTGATTTTTTTTCCATTGAAGTATTTTATGAATTATTTATTTTTGTTGTTTGAATATAAAATTTTATTTAATAAATAATTATTTTTACATAATTGTACTTTTTAAAATAGAAAATCAATAATAAACCAAGAAAGCTACTTGATCTCTTTAGTCTTTTTATTTTAGCGGAAATGTTGACTTTCACCTATGAAAAAATTCTTCCATTTCAGCTTATTTAATTAGAATGATAAGTCAGAATTCAAAAATTTATATGATGATTTAGTTTCCAAATACTTTACAAATTCTATGTTCCTCTTTTCTATCCTTGCAAAGAGTCAATGTAATTTTGAAAAGTCTTTTATAAGCACTACATATAAGAATTAACCACATAAATGCTTCTAGTGGTGTAACTATGACCGCTGGTTCTACACGGTAGGTATGCTATTTTTCTAAACAATTGTTTGTGGATTTGAGTTCTCTGATGCTAACTTTATTTTAAGGAAGAGGGTTGGGTAAGCATTAACCAAGGCTTCTCAACTTGCTGTTGATTTTGTCAGCTAAGTGAAGAAATTGAAGAGGCGATTGGGCTCAATAGATTCGCCAAGAGCATTTACTGACAACAATTCAATAGATGAGATAAATAGGCTGCATACTTCTTGTAGGAAAAAGGATGAGATTATTGTAACATTATGTAAGAAAATTAGGGGTCTAAAAGAGAGTGGTCCTGCTTGTCCAGGCCATCCCTATGTATTGGTTAACAAATGACGTATATTTGGATACATGTATGTTAAAATTAATGGCTGAGGTTGGGCATTATCGGGCTTTGCTAAGACTCGTGAACAAAACCCCAAGTTAGAGGTCACTAGTTTGGGTGAGGCGTGTGTTCTGGATTAGGCGTTGGAAAGATCTAGGGCTATTGTTGATGGTGGGATTCTACAAATTTTGCGGGTTGAGGGTGAAAACTTTTGCCTATTAGGGTACTTGAGAAGATGGACACACTTCCTAATTTAGTGGAGTTGGAGGGATGCGATGTAAACTGGTGTGATGGTTCTTTCTAACCTCATAAGGTCAATGGTGCACTATGGGTTGAGACTGCAACTCAAACTATTGAAGCTGAGCTGCGGAGCGCTGGTTTTGGTGATAAGCCTATCGAAGATGAATCCTCTTATTATAAGGTATGATATATTATTGTCTTAGATTTGGTTGGATTTCTATGTAATCTCATAAATTTATATTATTGCTCTTACTTAGGTCAATCCTTATTTCTGTTTCTATGGTATATAGGTAGAGGAACCTTCCACACAGGACATTGTGGCCCGTCAATGCTTTATCTACTAGGCTACCTCAAACATATCCTAAAAATGTCCCTTGTAGGGGATGAATCTTATACTGAGCTAACTAATGAAATTACTCTATGTATGTTGGATTTGGACCAAGTCTATGGAGCTCTTAATGGCTCAGGGATATCTATTAAGGTTGAGGAAAGTGTAAGGACTTTAGGTTGTCAGTTAAAGAATTTTTTTTGTAAGACTGTTGGGGGCTATTTCAGGTTGAAAGCTACAAAAGAAACATAAATTTTCATTTTCACACGAATACGATACTAATTTATCTAAGAAGGGGTTTCAAATTCAGAGGCTAAAGAGAGAGTTAACAGTTATTATGAGATGCGAGGATGAATGGAAAAAATGTTTAACAAAGAAATTTCGGGAAAGTGTTAGGTTAGAAGATATATTATCAAAACATACATATTATCTGTATAAGATCGTTCATCGTAATGGAAGACTAGAGGTTGAATTCCATCGATTGAAGAATGAGGTACATGCATGGTGGGTGCGTTATGATGAGGAATGTGAATATCAGCTTGACTTTTAAAGAAGTATGAGAAACTAGAGGGCCAATATCATGTTGGAGAAGTTTGCCATGTCCGTTTAAAGGGACGATGTCAAGAATTGGAGGGAATACTAAGGAATTAGTACAAAGTTAATGCTAATTTTTCTTCTGAAATTGGTGAGCTTCTTTGTAAGAATCTCCATGAGGGTTGTATAAAAAGCCGTGTTCGTTGTTTGGAACAAGAAGTTATTGACTTGAAACGTAATCTAAAAACTTGTGCCTATTCGGTTTATCTAATTAGTATACAGCTAGGAATGACAGAATGTGGTTCAATTATTGACCATAAATTTTATTATGTGAAGTATATGCATTTTATTGAGACTACTAGTTCTACACGGGATGAAGTTTACCTACATATGAGGTGGAAACTAAAAGAAATCCTAGATGCAGGGTTGTGGAGGGAATGGTTCACTAGTTATTGTAGTTTGTTTTGGTATATAATCCTTTGTGATCTAATTTGTAATGGTATTTACTATTAAAAATCTCAATGGTTATATTTTGGGATGTATTGGATGATTATACAGAGTGTGGTTTTGCTTATGGATATGGTTTGAAACTTTATCAAGGACTTTCATAATTTAAGACGTATTGGGTGTGGTTTTTTTGCTAGCTATAGAATGGGACATGGTCTACTTGTGTCACGGGAATGAAGATTTTCCATGCATATGTGAAGTCGTGGCCCCTTTCTATGGTGAAAGTTGTGTGTTGTGTCTGGTAAGAGTTATAAAATGGTTGCTTATGTCGCGTATGCAAAGCCGCAATATTCTATTTGTCTTATGGTTTGAACAAAGAAGGTGGGATGTCAGCTTGTGTCACAAGGCTGGTGATTTTCAAGGCATGTGTGAAGCCACAATATCCTTACCCCTTTTTCGTTGGGTTGTTTCTTCGTTTGCCGAGTGAATCCATAGGTGATTTTCCTACTTTTGTCGCGTTTGATAGTCCAAAAGGTGTAGGTAAGTGTATGGACTGGTAGTTTTCTTATCGTTAAGGCATAAATATGTCATGTGGGCTTTGTCTTTTCCAATTACCGGGATAATTATGTATGACTTTTCCTTTTTTCAAGGTCATGGTAGTGGGTAAGGTGGTTATGGGTAATCACGTAGTTGCGACTTTTTAAGTGCATTGTTTTTTTAAAATTATTTCTATGCTTATCTGTTTCTTATATAATATGGTTTATTCTTAAGGGTATCTTCAACTATTTTTGTGTATGTCTAGCTAGGTTTGGTTTTGTGCTTATTTCAACAGTGTTATTTGTTCTTCAAATATGTTGATGTTATAACATGCTAAGGTCTCACATGGTGTGGGACTCTGGGGTTTCTTACTTTTTGGATGAGAGTATCCATTTGTTTGGTGGTAGTCCGAAATTGGGTGGGTTATATGGTAATCATTTTCGATGCTGATGGCATAGATTGGTGTAATATCTTTTGCGGAATTTTCTCAGAAAGCTCATGTGAACAGTAAGTGTGTATGTTTTTTTGTTTTTCACTAAGTATTATGTTTATATGTATGACTATTTTGATGTGAGTCCAAATGTGACTAGAAGTAAATACTGAAACAATTGCGATGAGATTATGCACTTTCACCTTTCATGAGTAACTTCACCGTATCAAAATTAGTTGAGGCACAAAGTAAAATTGCATCCCCCAAAATAAATCCAATTTTATTCCCGTTTTATTTTTCACTTATTGGATGTGTCTCTTGGTATTTTAATTATATAGAACTTAGGGTGGATTGTTTCCCTTTGTGCAACTTGAATCCGGATTTCAAAATATATTAGGTAGATATGACACAAGAACTTGAAAGAAAAATTCTCCTAAACTTTCCTACACACGCAAAAGCAATTCCATTCAAACATGATCGTTAGTTCAAACTCAACTAAAATAATAATTGGGTTGTTTAAAAAGAAAGAGCAATCATACCCTAGGAACGTATTGTGCAGATGAAATAATAATCACCCTGTAAAAAAAGCATTGGTGGTCCAAAGGAAAAAGACCAGCAGTTACTATTTTTTGTAGGGAAACTGAAAGGCCGAAGCTAACATACACAAGCATTTGAAAACAAGGAATCAAACTGATGAAAGAAAAATAAATCAAAACCTCCAAATTGACCAGTATAGAATTTGGGAAAGCAAAAATGGAAGGGCGAAATGGTAGAATGGAACAATAAATAAGAGGCGTGGAGGGAGAGAAGGAACATGAAAGACACACGTAGCGGGAAGACTAACCAGGCAGGTCAGGGAAACAGATAGGAGGATGGATTCAGAAAGTGGCGGAGGAACATCAAAAGTAAAAGGTAACCAGGTATTGTAAACTTGTTGTGCACTGGAAATAAAAGGTTGGACATTACAGAAAAGAAGGAAATAAAGCAAAGTCGAAGACCAATTTTCAATGGGAGGACCACCTGCTACCGTACTCAAATATATCCTTTGAAAATGATTGACGCTTTTAGTATAGTATATTTTAAACTATCTTATAGCTTGTACTATAGAACTTTGGTCATAATATTCCAAGTTTATTCGAAATTCAGTTCAATTTAGATCAATTCACTTTAATATATTTATATTGAATAATGTGCCTTTATACCCCTTATTTCTTGTATTTATGCAAATATGTCCCCAGTTCTTTGAAAGTACATGTGCCTTTGATCTCACCTGAAAGGGTATGATATAGGTTAGTTCAATATGTATATATTTGTTTAAATCCAGTCCAGTGATTTATATTTATATTATTTCATACAAAATTTTGAGTGAGACGGTTTCAGCTAATTTTTTTAATAAGACAGGGGTATAAATACAATTTTAATAAATGAAAGATGACACAAGGTAGTTTATGTAGTTTTAAACTTTATTTAGTCACACCATAAGTCATTCTCTTTAAATCAATTAAGTATATTTTCATTATGATTTATTAACCACTATTTGTTACATTAGTATACGACAATTTTACCAATTTCATTATTATGTATTAAATAATATAAATTCTAAATAATTTAATTACTACACAGACGGATATATCTGATGTAGGAACCAATTTGACGTTGGGTGTCCGAATAACTATTGTGATACCTTTTTGGAAAGGGACACTGGCCAACAATTGCTGCTCATTTCTTTGCTGGAACATATGGACCTTTTTGGCAGTTCAAAAGCACTTCCGTCATCAAAACAATATTTAATATTCATCATTTCTAATAAAGTGAGTAAAAATTAATACTGAAATCACACATTGACTGATGTAGAAACAATTAAAAGACAATTGTACTCTTCGTTAGTTTCACATTTTAAGGAAGGTGATTAGTAATTTAGTTTTTACTAGCATCCACATCATTCACTGTAAGTTTCACTATGAATTTTCACTCTCCCTATCATCACTCTTTCTATTTTTAGGCTTGTACAAGAATTTAAGTTGATCTAGATTATGTTTCCTATTATCTTTATGAGAATATTTATTTTATTTTCTTGTAAAAAAATTAAGTTTCGTAATCTTTCATTAGGAAAATAATTAGTTTTCAATTCTTGTTGGAGAATATTTTTCCTCATAGAGTCCATAAAAAAAATTCTCCTCTTGTTTCTCTATCTAGAACTAGCAACCCCTAACTTCAAACCCTAGATCTACTTTTGGGTAGGATGCCGCTACTATCCACCTCTGGCAGCAGGCTCCCTTCTCCTCCACCACACTCCCCGCACTCTCATCGTTTCAAAACCTCCCCTCCCGACCTTTGCCGACGTCATCTTGGTTTGGATTTAAAAGTCATTTCCCATCTCCCTCCATCCCGCCTTTCTAATCTGTGACTCCCTCTCCCATTGTTTTCAGGAAAGTGGAAGCTTCCCACCCCGACTAGCCATAACTACAATAGCCACGTAGAAGCTGTGGCTAGGGTCTCATCAGGGAGTTTATCATCCAAGACATTCGGTATACATAGATAATGAAATGCTGGGTTTTGAAGCACATATCTAGAGACCCCAAAAAAAGGAGAAGCTCAGTCGAGGAAAAAATAGGCTTCGACATGCCGACGACGTCGATCACGAGCCTTCAATGTTGCCCACGCCTGGCTGGCCAAACCCATGCCGCCATGTTCAGCTACCCCAAAACTTCCACGCGACAGTAACCTTCTGCAACCCAAGAAAGTTTGAACCTCTTTTTCCTTTTCCCTTTTTACCTTTTGTTTAAGTTTAGCTGCAGTGGTGGCTTTTAAATAGAAAATATAATTTCGGTGACCCCTTAACTATCACGATCATCCATCTTCGGCCCTCTATTTTTTTTCAAATACTTTTGGCCCCTAAAATAGTAAATGAGCTGATTTTTTAGACAGTTAAGGGGCCAAAAGTGTTTTAAAATGGCTATGACTCAATAGTTCTGCATGTTGAGGGGCCAATAGTGTTTAAAAAATTGGAGGGATAAATGGGGAGGATCGTGATAGTTAAGGGGCTAAAAAAAGTTATTTGCTCTTATATATATGTATATTAATTTCGTAGGTTTTTTTCTTTCTTTGTTTTATGCTTTTATCTTTTCTTTCATTATAAGTTTTCTTACGACTTTTTTTCTCCTGTTAAACGATCTGGTTAAAGCGTATTGACTTCAAATATGTTTTTCAAAGTGGCTAGAAGAAATTTGAATCATAGTCATTTGAACAACTAACTTTTGATGATTTCGTCTGTGAATCCAAATCAAATTTGTAGATTAAGGTTCGTTAGCACTTTTGAGGGAAATTAATCTAATTTTTCAGTTTAATTGTCTTTTCTTTTTAGGTAGTGACTTGGGGCATGTGCAGTAATGGTCTCTTAATTTTAAGAGACCGCTTTAGAGATAAAAAAATGTTCACAGTGGTGGTCTCCAGAGCGGTCTCTTAATAAGAGACCACTCCATGGTCTCTTACTAAGAGGCCACCCAAGAGACCACATGTGGCCAATTTTTATCCTCTCTTGTCAACCCATGTTTTATGTTAGTAATAATTGGTCAGACTAGATCAATATTTTGGTTTTCTATTTGTAATAATTGTTCAGACTAGATCAATATTTCAATTTTGAAATTGGAATAATTGGCCGAACTATATCAATATTTTATTATTTAAGTATTTTATGTAATTTTTCTATCAGTTATAATTGATTTTTGTTTATGTAATGTTTCTTTAATAATTTTTTAAAAATGAATTTCTCTTAACATTTTTAAATTTAATTTTAAAATAATTTCTTTAAAAACGAAATGAATTTATTTTTCAATGAAAAATTACATATACAAGAATGAAAAAATAAATTATTTAATAATTTTTGAAAAAAATCAATTTAAATACTCCTTCTATCCCACCTGTATTTGCACTGTAATCATTATCATGCTGTTCAAGAAACATATTTGACTATTAATAAGTTTACCTATGTATAAGAACAACGAATAAAAATTTGATATTTAAAAATATTTGTTACTATGAATTGCACAATATCACATATGATAATATTTAGACCTGGCAAAATATAACCGAACCCGAAAACCCGAAATTAAATAACCGAACCGAATCGAACCGACACCCGAAT
>JAULKK010096728.1:0-17691 GCA_032355705.1 Rubia peregrina
GACATTTTACTGAGACAACAAATGTTCTGCCACATTGTGCCGGAAAAGAATGTAATCTGATTAAGTTTATCTTCTTCTTCTTCAAAAAAAAAGATAAAAAAAGAAGTGAAGCGGTAGAGGGATAATTTTAACTTTTTAAAACTTTTAAATTAAAGCCAGAATCTCAAGTAGATTTAGATCCGTGTGATTGAAAAAACCAAAATACGGGAAGATACAAGCAATATTTTGAACTTTCTTCTAATTTAAAACACCAGTAGATACCGGCATATGCACATTTGACTCATAAGTATTGTTGATGATTCGAATCTTGACAAGAAATATGTTTTTGGTTAGAAGACAATAAATGTAACTAATTTTTTGAGTTTAAGAATATCAATTCATTCATTATTTTAGTAATTTTTTATTATTTATTTTTAAATATCAAGTCTACTACTGTGTAATATACATGCAACCATTGTAAATAAATCATTGCTTTTTGTGCGGTTCAAGATAGTAAATTTTATAAAAATATATTTAAATTATTCTATATTAAATTAATCTTCATTTAAAATATGTATTCAGTGTTTATTTCAATGATTTTTAATTATTTATTTTTCAATGTCGATGAAGTTTACTAGCGTAGTATGCGTGCAATTATTGTACACAAATCATTGCATTTTGTGCATTTTGGGATTCAAAATAGTAAATATTGTTTACTCTCTTCATCCCAATCAAATCTGCATACTTTCCATTTTAGGAAAGATTTAACATGTCAAATACATACCTACCCCCAAAAACCAAAATTTTACATCTATCACTCTTAACACCACTCGATTTGCATCAATTCCACAACTCACAAACTCACATATTATACCATATTATAATACCATTGATTTACCATTGATGTGTCCATAATATACCATTATTTTGAGATCTTTTATACTCATTTTGGTAAATGAGTATAAACTCACCGCGTTTACACGACTTCTGATTTGGGGTTTGAAATGCTGATTTGGGATGCAAATTTAGGGTTTGGGATGCCAAATTAGAGAATCGTGGTTACGACACTGACCGCGATGCCTCATGCAAGGGTTCGGGGTCGCACCGCCAGGGAGAGGAATATTTGGAGGAGTATTGCAGGGTCGGGGCAGGTGAGTTGTAGACCCTTAACCGATAAGATTTTCTGGAGCTTTTTAGCATTGATTGGAAATGAACATGAATGGGAGTGATGTTGGTGATGCAGATATGTGTAGGTGGTGCCAATGGTGTAGCTTGATGTTGGGATTTCCGGGTAGGTGGTAAATGAGGCATTGGTTTAGAAGTATGAGGCGGTGGAGGTTGGTGGTGAAGGAGATAGTGGTTTAGAAGACATAGATGAGGGTATTTTAGACTTTTTTAATCATTAAAAAAAATACAGCCCTTTCTCTCTCCGCAGAAAGGGATAGGAAAGAGAGAGTACTTTAATTTTATTATATCTATATTACATTAAGTTGCATCCAGAATATAAAATATGTCTCAAATAGCGGAAGATGAAATATGAGTATAAAGATCAACGAGAAGAATAATCACTAGGTTCGGAAGAAGGTTTTTTAATTGAACGTATTCAAATATATAAATTTAATATGAAGAATTGATGCACCAAGAAGATTTTTTATGACAACATTACAACTCTTCATAAATTTATTTGCACCCAGTGAATAAAAAAATTAATATGCTAATAGTTCATCTCATGGGGCTGCATGACTTTTAGTAGTATCTAAATGAGTCACAAGACAATAAATCTTTGTTCATTTATTTTTAATAGCCACTGGTATGAAGAATGACATTGATTTAAAAGAGACTTTATTTTTAAAGAGGAAAGAACATGAAATAGATTCATTGGAAAGATTATTTAAGACAAAGGAGCAGGAAATCGATTTGAATGATATATAGTGCTTTGAAAAGTATGCAAGATTAGATCGTATCGAAAGAGGAAATGTTGCGAGATGAGCTTAATTTCTTCTTTTAGAAAGAGGAGAAGCGATACACACCTCCCCTAACCAAGCAAAATCCAAAACAAAGGTAATACCTTAAGCCCTGCTAACCAAGTAAAGGACGGTTTGCAGAGGAAGAGAGATAACCTCGGTAAAACCGATACCTAGCCTGTGGCGATCCATCCTACACGAACCTAGGAGTGGAAGTAATTCTCACCCATGATCATGCCACTAAACCATGATCTTGGAACATGGCCCATGATCTGCAAGAATGACGGAATACACCAGTCATAAATAGATGCTCCAAGCAGCATAATAGGTGATGACATTTTCCCCAAACACTATAACTATATTGATCACACGATAACATAGGAATGCATTTTCCCCACACAGTGATTGCCACATACAGTCATTTATGATCAGGAATAAAACCATCCCACGACCATAAAAACAAAAAATTAACAATATTAAATAAGTTACTGTATTTTCTTATAAAAATAGATAATATAAAACACCATACCTTCCCGACCAGTAGGTCTCCTAACCACCACGGCATGCACACACATTTCATAAAAATAACCTAGGTTGACCTCCCCACATTAGTTCTTGACCTAAAAATACATTGTTGTTCCAAGATGGCATTACAGTAAACTCCCTACTAGCAATAAAAATATAATTGGCCTCCCAGCGTTCACATACATCAGACATGAATAGTACAATATTAGTCACTGAACTCCTGGGCTTAAAAGGCATCCAAGGTTTGGTTTCAAGAGCCCAATCTAACTGATAATAGGCAGAAAGCAGAATTAGGCTATACTCAGTACTAACCTCAAGACATATTGATATGAATCTCCTTGCGAAAACTCTATCGCGGGATTAAAATATTTGATCGAATGAAGGAATTTGCAAACCTTCACTAAGTCGCATGAACTGATCACCAACTAGCCCTCAGGATTGATGCTCAACTCAAAAAAATTCTAGCTAACTATCCCGCAGGATTAACTCACAAATAAAGGGGTTTTGGTCACTAACTATCCCGCAAGATTAGTTCACAAAGAGTATTGATACTTAATTAACCCACAGAATTAAGCAACAATAAAAATTAATGCTCGCAAGCAATAAACTCAAAAATCTGAATTTTTGATTGATAATAATGTGTATAAAAGTGTATAATTCCGTTGATGGCCTCCCCTATTTATAGGGTATAATTCGTCCCCTCAAAATTAGAAACAAATCGTGATTTGGTAATTCCCGTTAGAAACTGAAAAGAATTATGGTAGATTTAAGAAGGTAAAACCATATCTAACTAAACTAGCTAAATTAAATATAAATGATGATCGTATTCATCCAAGTAAATCAATCCAAATATTGGATGAATTCTTGAATGAATCTACTAAACCTACCAAATATAATTCTAATCAAATCAAAACTTCTAAATTATAATATTTCAAAATTAATTCTAAATATAAGCACATTACCTCATTAAAAACCCCAAAGGGAAAAAAAGCATAGTGTTAAACTCCTAAAAATACTAAACTAAGAAAAATATAATAAATGATAGTTTTGACATCGCATCACATATCCTATCGAAACAAATCAATATTTCCACCCCATGTGGATGAAATTGGGCAAGAGCAATCTTGTACGAATCCACCGCACATAATATATAATCAAGAATAGGAAAAGTCAGGCCATATTGAAGCTGACATTCAAAAACACCAATCATACATGTTGGTAGTTGCATTACAGAATCGTTGATAAAAGTGATTGTAACCTCGTAACCAGATAAAATATGGTAGTTTTCCCTCAAAATAGACACGTCAGTTAAAGTCAAAATACTGCAGCTTGCCATTTCTATACTAAGGTAGAAATTTATTACCTAACCATAAAGCCTAAAACTTAAGTTAGAAAACTCCTAACTCAACCCTTTTTAAAATGTAGTATCTAGCCTTATTAAGGGATAATTGTTGTATATTTCAATTCTCTTTACCCAGGAAGCTACTACTTACTCCACCGTCAATTACTGAACCCATAATGCACATTTAATATATTTTTTTACATAATTATTAAATTTCCTTTATTCCAATTTCGGATATGACCTTTGAGTTAGAAATGGCTCCTTGGTTATGGGTGAGGCTTATGATATACATCTCCCCTAACCAAGTAAAGGCGGTCTATAGATGAAGAGAGATAACCTCGCTAAAAATGGTACGTCGTCTGTGGTGAGCCATCCTACACGAACCTAGGAGAGAAAATAATTCTAACCCATGATCATGCCACTAAACCATTATCTTGGAACATGGCCCATGATCAGCCAGAATGGCTGAATGCACCGGTCATAAATATGTGATCAAGTAGCAGAATAGATAATGACAAATTTGAAAACACTATTACTGTATTGATCACACACTAATTTAGGTATCAGAGAGGATCTGGGGACTTCCCCACATTGACAATTAGGTAAGCCCATTCAAATCCATCCAAAACCTAAACAATTTCATCAATAGAAAATTATAATCAGTTTTCACCCCCTAATTACAATCAAACATCAATCAATGTTAATCACATCGACAAAAAGACAATCTCCCGGGTTCATACTAATATTTAGTAAGTAATCAACTCACAATAATAAATTAGTTGATCACCCTAGTCTAAATAATTTATTAATCACACAACAAAACATAAATATAATTGATAATCAATGGCACAAAGTAGAATAAACTAAGTCTCACAATATCATGCTAGAAATACTTACCAATTGCTCCCAAGATAAAATCTGTCCTAGATAATGAAAAACCATAAAAAATCTAAAAGAATTCAGGGAAGAAGTGCAAAAATTAAGAAATAATGAATAAACACTAGAGTTTGGAGGCCCCAAGTTGGTCTCACTTCAAATGGGGAAGAAGGGGCAATTGATAGTACACGAAATGGGAAAGAAAAAGTGCAGCAAGCCGTGCGGGCATCCTCTCCACCGCGCAAACGGCATCTGACCCGCACCCCACAGGGTCGTAACCTTGTGGGAGAATTAACCCGTGGAGTGCAAGACGATCAGTGATAGAAATTTATAAGTTTATCCCGTACTCACTACTAACCACTATAAAGTAGCTAGTGGCAAGTTCGGGGTCATCCACACTGATGATAGAATTTGAGGGTTAGCTTTACACAACCCACAATCTGGCATCACTGCGATTGTGTGTTGATAATAGATAATTCTTAAGAACAAATAATTTGGTGGGGTGTGTGTTTAACAAACTATTGAAATGCAAGCAAAGAGATTAAAACTATAATTAACTAGTCTTGGGGGTATTTGCGTAACATGAATGATTAATGACTTTGATCCTAGATTCTATTACTTGTCACATATAAACCTATCTCATTCATATGTAACATAGTGTGGATGATGGCTGGGAATCCCAATGTCTATCACACAAAGGTTTGTCTCTACTCAAGAACCAACTCACCTCATCCGTAATTAGCTAATGTGTGTCGATCAACCTTTTTGGATCCTCTCCTCATTCCCCATTATATCACTCTTGATTCTAATGAGTCCCCACATAAAGGATCGTAACCTTTCGTAGGTCGTAGCCGTTAGATACAAGATTAGGAAAAATATGTCCTGGGCACTCCACTATGAACACCAACCTTAGGCTTGTAGAGGTAAAGGAATTGGAATCTCGTGATGACTCTAGGGTTTCCAGGACCCTGGTCGCTACAAACTAGAATTCATATCTATCGGAGTAAGCCAAGGGTTCCCCCTATTAGGAATCAGTCTAACGCTCCTAACATGCAATCACTCAGACAATTAGAATTAGAGTCTAACAATCGGGTTGGTACTCTCAAGGTAGCATGAATGCACTCATCTCCCCAGTACTCTCGAGCCTACAATAGCGCTAATCTAACATTCCCAAGATAGCATTTTATCCTAGTACGATATTATACTATGCATTAATCTATGGATGCATCATAAAGCATAACATGGCATAAATCTTACATGAATGTAAATTACAAATCAAGCACAAATATTCATAGGACATAAATAGATAGGGTAGTCTAAAATCTCACAAAGTTAAAATCAAGTCATAAATATGAATATCACCCCAAGAAAATATCTACTCTAGAGACATTAAATCCAAAGCAATCATTGGATTTAATTCCATAAGGCAAAAACTCGAGAAATAAATTAAGAGAGGAGATTGTCTCCCTCTTCCTACCTACTACTTAGTTCTTCCAATAATGACCAAGCGTTTTAACCCTAGGAGACTAAAGGTTGCTTATATAGTAGGTAGTATAGGTAGTATTGGGCCTTTGAAAATCCCAAAAAAGCCAGGAAACCCTACCAGCCATGCTAGTACAGCCCGTGCAAAAGGACACGAGTCGCGGGCTGGAGATGTTCCCAGGCTATTCTGAGCACACGGTACATGCAAATCAGTACGTCCGAAGTTCTGGAGAATATCCGTCATCTCTTGCGTGCAAGGGACATTTAAGATTGCACGTCCTGGGAATACAATTGCTCTCTCTCTAAACCGTTTTTCTCTCGCTTCTCTCTACCTTTCCTAAATCTAAAACTCTAATAACAATTGCTTCCGGCTCTAACGGACTTTTTCAACCTGTAACGGCTTTCCTCACCTATAGCAGCCGTCGGAATACATCAACCATGGCGGCTCCGCCCCCTGGCGTGAGTCCGCCACCCACCTACCATGCTGCCCTCACTCAACACCCCTCAATGCCCAGTAAACCCCAACTACAACTCAATCCCATCACTGAATACAAGGGAGAAATCGCAGTTCTCTTTGAGGAGGCGGAAATCGATCAACTCTCGGAGCCTTTCAAGCGCAACTTAATCGGCAAATTTCCAAGGGGCAGGCCTTCTCTGGACTTCATCCGGCACCATTTCAAGAAAATCGGGTTCAAAGGTGAACCGATAATCACAGCCCTAGATAGGAGACACATATTCATCAAGTTCGACCTTGATGAGGATATCCAGCGTTGTTGGATCAAGAGGAATTGGAATCTTGGAGGTTCAATCATGAAGGTTCTAAAGTGGACGAAGAACTTTGATGTCAAAGAGGAGCCACCTCTGGTACCTATCTGGTTAACTGTGGAATTCCCTCCGGCTTACTATCTTCATCCGGACTCAATCCCTCACATAGCTAGCCGACTCGGGGAACTAATCTTCGCAGATCAGCCGACAATCAACCACACAAGACCTTCTACTATCCGTTTGTGTGTTGAAATGGATCTCACAGCTGAGTTTCCATCAAGGATCAGACTTGGCTCCACAAGGGACAGTAAGTGGTATGAAATAAAATATGAGGATCATCCGAAATACTGCTGTAAATGTCTAAAGATCGGACATCATGCTTCTGAATGTGGTGTTCCAAGGACTCGTGCTCAAAACAATAAAGAAAAATGGATTCCAGTTGGTGCTCAGGTCCAGGAAGTGCCAAATACTACTTCTCAGCTCACAATAGCTCGGGGTACTACTTCTTCTCAGCCACAAACTGTTTCTCAGATCCAGGAAGCGCCAACTACTGCTTTTCAGGTCCCGGGTCGTGCTCATGATGCCTCAGCTGCTCAGCTTCAAACTGCTTCTAATACTCCAGTGGCTGCTCAGGATCACTATGTCATTACGGACGATGATGAATTTCTTGATGCTGTAGAGGTTATTGAAAGAGATAATATGGTGCCAGAGAAAGATATGGTCATTTTGGATAGAGGTAGAACCATTACAAACTTCAGTCCAAGAGCCTCAACGTTCAGAATCTCAAAAAGCCCACCAAAGAAACCAAAACTCGATTCTGCTGATCAGGCTCTCGGGATTAGAAAGAGAAATTTCACAAATTGGGGCTCCATTGATGATCTCCAGATCACTACCTATAAGGATTATAATACTGTCTCTCAATCTCTAAACACCTTAGAGAGAAATCAGGTATTTCAAAATCTTAGAGATTCTTACCAGACTTTGCTGATGAAATTTAAAGTGCAGGAAGAATCTTCTGAAGGAACTGCATTAGGAATGGATACTGAACAAGCTGAAAGGAATGTAGCAGTGACACTCTTTCCTCGGGCTGAGGTTATACAAAAGGATAAACAGGCCGGAGGAACTGATACTGAGGCAGGAACACCTCAGGCTGATGTAACACAAAGGGATAAGCAGATGGATAATACAGGTAACCCTAAGCTTGAACCTCCTGATAAAGAAAAAAATTTCTTTACTTCCCCTAACATGGTCACTACTCGCCTGAAAGCTAGAAACAAAGTTTCATATGAATCTTAAGATACTGCTGTGGAATGTTAGAGGAATCCAGGCTTCTAGACTGAGATTGCAAAAACTAATTCAAACCTACAGGCTAGACATTTTGATCATAATTGAGACTAAACAAAAAATGGAAAAGATGGACTGGTTTAGGACTCAGTTAGGATTTGATAGAGCATTATGTTCACAGGATTCTAGAATTTGGGTTTTATTTAGGAACAATCTTGAGCCAACACTTGTTGTTGACAATCAGGATTTCCTTCAAATTCTAGTTACAAACATAGAGCAACAAGTTGAATTCCATCTTTATGCTATATATGGGAAGCATAACAGACAGCTTAGGGCAGCTATGTATCTGGCTCTGAGCCAAATCACTGACACAAATTCCATACCTGCTATCTTTGCTGGGGACTATAATGTGACTAGGTCAGTAGCTGAATACAAAGGTAGATGCACCCCGGACCTTAACAGTATACTGGATTTTGACACATATATTCAAGCATCAGGATTGAATGATTTAACCACTGCTGGAAATATGTTTACTTGGACAAATGGAAGATGGGGAATAGATAGGGTGTGTAAGAGATTGGATAGGATTATGGCTAATGCTAAATGGAATGATAAATATCCTAATACATCTATACAGGTACTCAATCGAACACCTTCAGATCATTCACCCCTTCTGCTGAATACCAACATCCAGGAAACCTCAACTCCCAAATCATTCAAATTCCAGAAAATGTGGTTAGAGAGAGCTGAGATATATCAGATCATAAAGTCTAATTGGGATATCCAGATAGACCAACAGGGAATGTTAGGTTTCTCTTTGAAACTAAAGAGACTTAAAAGTGTGCTAAAACTCTGGAATAGGACTGCATTCGGTAATATTTTTGAAAACATTCAGAAGGCTGAACAAAGGGTCCAGGAACTGGAGATACAGTTAGATTTATGTCAAACAGATCATAACTTACAGTTACTATCCCTAGCTACAGCAGAACTAAATCAGTTTCTTAGGGAGGAAAATCTATATTGGAAACAAAAATCCAGGATGAAATGGTTGCAGGGGGCTGACATGAACACTAAGTTCTTTCATAATTCAGTTAGGGATAGATACTCTAGAATTAGGATTAATAAAATAAAAAATGATTCAGATCAATGGCTAACCAATCAGGAAGACATAGGCAATCATGCTGTTGCATTTTTTAAGAACCTATTCAGCCAGGAAAATCAGGACATTACTGGACACTCACTTGCTAATTGCCTTGAGTATATCCCTCAAATCATTACGGAGGAAGATAATTGTCAGTTAATGCATATGATTGACATGGAAGAGCTTAGGGGTATTGTTTTTAGCCTTAATCCAGATAGTGCTGCAGGACCTGATGGATATCCAGGTTTTTTTTACAGATATGCTTGGGACATTATTAAAACTGATTTGCTTAAGGCTGTACAGGAGTTCTTGTGTGCAGTTCCTGTCCCAACTAACATTGCTAGTACTCTTATATGTTTAATCCCTAAAATCCCCACTCCAGCCTCCCTATCTGATTTTAGACCCATCTCTCTGTCTAACTTTAGCAACAAAATCTGCTCCAAGATTCTTGTAGATAGATTAGCTAAGGTAATAGACAAGTGTATATCTGAGGAACAAAGCGCTTTCATTCCTGGGAGAGAGATTTCAGACAATATCCTCATAATGCAAGAGATGGCTAGACTTTTAGACAAGAGAAATCAGTCACTTAATCTCATTGCCAAGATTGACATGTCAAAAGCCTTTGATAGAGTCTCCTGGATGATGTTAAATTCACTTATGCTGAAAATGGGGTTTCATGGGCATTTTGTTCGAATTGTCTTGTCAAATATATCTGCTGCATATTTCTCTGTATTGATCAATGGAATTCCAAATGGTTTTTTTAAAGCATCTAGGGGACTTAAACAAGGAGACCCATTATCTCCTATTCTGTTCAATCTTATTACTGAAGTGCTTAATAGAGGTTTGAAATATATGTTTACTAACATGCTACTGGATCCTTTTAATATCCCAGGAACATCTAACATCTCACACTTGTCATATGCTGATGATACTGTAATATTCATTAAGGCCACTTCTAAATCCCTCAAAAATTTAATCAAATTTTTAAATGTCTATGAGGGAGCTACTGGACAGAAGGTGAATTACAATAAGAGTGCCTTTTATGTAGGAAGTAAAACAAGTGCTGCTACTAGGGATAGGATATGTAATACAACAAAAATGACACAAGGCTCTTTTCCTTTTCAATATCTTGGTGTGACTATCTTTAAAGGGAGGAAACTGAATGTCTATTTTCAAACCCTGATTGAGAAAATGAATGCAAGGATAAAAAATTGGAATAATAGGACTCTTAACCAAGCTGGTAGGCTAACTCTGGTAAAATATGTGCTGGCTGCCGTGCCCCAGCACATTTGGTGTGTTATGGCTCCTACAGCTTCTGTTATCCATAGAATTGAGCAGCTAGGGCTGGACTTTATATGGGGAGTCAATAAGGATGGATCCCAGAAAAGGCATTGGAGAGGATGGCAGGGTTTATGCTTCCCCTATGAGGAAAATGGACTTCAGTTGAGGGATTTTTTCCATGTGATAGATAGTTTTTCTCTTAAACTTTGGTGGAAATTACAGTTAGGGTCCAACTTGTGGTCTAAAATGATCTGGTCTTTACCTAATTCTGCTAGGACCTCTGACCCTTGGAAGAGAACTTTGAAAATATCCCATGTGGCCTTAGAAAACTCTTTTATTCTTATTGGTAAAGGTAGCTGCAACTTTTGGACTGCTAATTGGACAAAATTAGGGTGTCTTGCTGATTTATGGTCCACTGACATGGAAATCCCTCATCCTTATATCACAGTTAGGGAATTCAATGATCAAAAGAATCAAATCATGAATGATCTCTCCCTGGGATTAGATAACTCTGTCTGCTCATATATTATGCAAGAAATTACTTTCACTGATATGCAGGACCAGCTGATTTGGAAGCCTACACTGACAGGTAAGTTCTCTATTTCATCTTCATATGAACTGCTAAGGAGTAGCAGATTTCCATCCTCCTCCCTAAACAAGGTATGGAACAAACTCTTGCCTCGCAAAGTTGCTCTTTTTTGCTGGAGGTTAATAAATAACATGCTTCCTTTGGATGACAATCTGGAAAGATTTGGGATTGTGAATATATCTAGATGTTCCTTATGCCTGCAAAATGCCGAGACTAAGAACCACCTGTTTAATCTCTGTCCACTATCTGTTAGTTTATGGTCATATGCCTATCAACTGTTGGATATCACAAATCCATATTTAGACACCATTTTTGATAAGCTTTCTTGGTTCTGGTCCTTCAGACATGCTTCGAAGACAAAAAATAAATTTTTCCATTTCATACCTTCATTTGTATGTTTTATAATTTGGAAAGCAAGATGCTCCTTCATTTTTGATAACAAAAAACCTTGTCTCGGGAGGATGAAGTCCGACCTAAACAGATTTCTGATAGACGTTTTCACAATTAATCCTCAGAAAATATACACGGATTGTGATTTACTGTGTGCAAAAGGATTTCTCCCGGTGCATAAAGTCCCTAGGTTAAAGATCATTAGAGTGATAAAATGGAAACCGCCTGATGTGGGATACAGTGTGAATACTGATGCATCATATAAACCTCTTCACTCATCAATGGCTGGGTTTATAGTTAGGGACTATGAAGGAAGGGCTGTCTATGCAGGAGCACAAAATATGTCAGCAGTAGCAGAAGCTATGGAAGCTGAACTTATGGCTGCTATTGCTGGAATAGAGTTATGTATTGATCATAATTTCTTACCCCTGACTTTACAAATGGATTGTCTGCAGGTTTGTAAACTCATTAATCAAGGACACTCTTGGCCATGGAAACTGACAACAAAGTTTTGGAGGATGCATAAACTGGTACAACTGCATAATGTCTCGGTGGTTCACGTTTTCAGAGAGCAGAACAAGCCTGCTCACGCTTTGGCGAGGATGGCAACGGAATTGGGAATTAGCAACAGCCAAACTTGGACCTGGAACCTACTCAATGGAGAGGTAAAAGCTGCAATTGTTGGGGATAGGCTTGGCATTGTTCATATTAGGATATAATGGATCTTTTGTTGCGGATCAGTGGATACTACATACTGCTCGGATCTGTTTCTTGCTGATTCTATATCGTTATAGTATTCTCGTTCATAGTCCTATTGATTATCTGGCTACCCTTGGATTAACACTGGGGTGGAGATCCTCGAGGTAGAAACATAATCGACGATTGTAAAATAGGTGAGTCGCTTTTGCCTTACATGCGCGACTGTAACGTATAGTTTAGTTTTTAAAATCTGTAATATTACGACTAATGGTTTGGGGATGAAGGTTTGGGGAGCCTAATAAACACCCCCCACCGTTTGGTGGTTTTATTTTTTAAAAAAAGAGTGTAGATTGGAGGTGCTTATGCTCTAATTTTTAGGTGCTTCAAGTGTAGAATGAAGGTGCTTTATGTATTATTTGTTATGTTTCAATTATCACTGCTTCAATTGAAAAGGTATTCACTTTATCTTATACACCAAGTGGAGTTTGACTTTCGCTCTGTTCTCTCTTTTCTGTTCTAAACCCCTGAATTGGCATCTCTGCCCTTCCTCCGCTGACGACGGTAATAAAACCACCACTGCACAACCCAGAAATGAACTTCATCCTATAGCAAATTCTCGAACTCCACCTCATGGCAGCTCGGCCACATGGTGAGAGCCACCCATCGTACAAGGATATGCTAGCCAGAGTAGAAACTCATAATCTCAATGCTTCTCCAATCCAAAAACTCAAACCAACAACGGAATACAAAGGGGAGATAGCGGTTCTATTTGAAGAAGCATAAATCGAGCTCCTCCCAGAACCTTTCAAATGCCATCTGGTAGGGAAGTTTCCGAGAGGCAGGCCTACTCTTGATTTCATTGATTCTCAATTTAAGAAGATGGATTTTAAAGAGGAAGCCCTAATCACTGCTCTACCGTAAGCACATCTTCATCAAATTCTACCATGAGGAGAACATTCAAAGGTGTTGGATAAAACAAATCTGGAATACACGAGGTAGTTATACGAAGGTTCTGAAATGGACAAACATTTTGATGTTAATGAAGAACCCCCTCATCCCGTTTCCAATCTGGTTAAACACCAGCTTCCTATCTTCATCAAGATGTTATTCCTATCATTGCAGCCAGGTTAGAGGAATTGGTATTTTCCGATCCTCTCACTATCAATCAGTCAAGACCTTCAATAAGATTATGCGTAGAAATGGACTTGACAGGATCATTCCCTGATAGGATTAGGTTAGGGTCAACTAAAGAAAGAAAATGGTACCCAATCCATGATGAAGACATCCAAATGGCACCCTAATTACTGTACTAAATGCTCCAAAATAGGTCACAAAAGCAGAGACTTTGGAATTCCTAAGGAAAAGAATCTGGTACCAAATCCGAAGGCTCAAGCTCAGGCTAAACCCACAGAACCAAACTACTCTCACAATCCTAACAGTACTGATGACAATATGCAATGGATCCCTGTTAAACCTAGAGGCCTCTCTGTAAATGAAAATGTTTTAGTTATTCATCTCAGCAGACACGGGTACAAGATCAGGAAATCTACCTAGATTCCCTAGAAGATCACATTCAAACCAGAACTCATGCTTACAAGGAGCCAGCCGTAAGGGAAAAATTGGCTGATCACTTCACCAGACAAGCGAAACCAGCCACTTTCAAGACTAAGAGCAAAACTAGCAGGAATCATAACAATTGGAAGAGCCTAGATGATACAATGAGCCTCACTCAGGAGTTCTATGAACCCCTGATTGTTAATAGAACTGAATTCTCTCTCCGACTTTAATAATTTAGTACCAATATTTTATCTAAAATCCAATCTCCACAGGTAATTTTATCACAAAGGCCAGTACTTGATCAGGAACAAAAAACATCCAATGGGGCAAAGCTTTTGTGGCTCGGACTGAAGACCGTACAAGCCCACTCCTTGAAAATGAAGTTCAGACTCCAAACAAATCATCAGAAATTCAGGAAGGATTAGAAGACATCAACCTTCACACAATTTCAGAACCTGGCACACTACAGATGACACCAGATAGTACCGATCCACCTAATCAAGTAAGAAACTTCTTCGAATCTCCAAATATTATAATTACTCGCTAGAAGGCTAAATCCAAGTTTCCCAATGAATGTTAACATACTTACTAGGAATGTTAGAGGAATACAGAGATCATTAATAAGACTTCACAAATGGATTCGCCTGCATAACAGCTAATAACTGCACATGATCAGTACATACGCATTATTATTACTGATCCTAATACAAAAGACAAAATGAGCATATTTTCTATTTATGCTAAACATGATAGATCTGAAAGACAGAAAATGTTTGACTCATTAGTTCCAACCTTAGCACCATAGATCATCTTGCAATTTTATCTGGGGATTCTAATGTTAGCAGATGAGTCTAAAAGTAAAAGGGTAACTCTATTCAAAATACCAACAGTACGTTGGATTTTGATTCATTTATAGTTGGCAACAACTTAAATGAAATACCTACCGGTGGCAATTTTTTTACCTGGACAAATGGCAGGACATAATCTGGCATTGTTTGTAAAAGGCTGGACAGATACTTAGCCAATAAAGAGTTCCTCTCACACTATAATGGTGCCTCTATCTAAGTCCTAAATAGATTGACCTCGGACCATTCTCCACTGTTGTTAACATATAGAAATGTACAGAACACTACCCTGAGCATTCATCTTCCAAATAATGTGGAGTAGGAGGCTAGATTGCTTAGAAATTCTTAGGAAGTCATGGAAGAAACCTCTGACCGAGCAAAGGATGATCAGATTTACGCTAAAACTGAAAAGACTAAAACAAGATCTTAAAACCAGGAACAAAGAGAATTTTGGAAATCTCTTTGATAATATCAAAAAGGCCAAAATTTCAGTTCAAGAAGATAAAACTGAGTATGATCTAGCTCCTTCCCCCTTAGGCTTAATCAAACATAATCTAGCTAGCTCTACTCTCAATGACAGATTGACTGAGAAAAA
The DNA here is from genome assembly GCA_032355705.1 of Rubia peregrina. Classification (NCBI taxonomy): domain Eukaryota; kingdom Viridiplantae; phylum Streptophyta; class Magnoliopsida; order Gentianales; family Rubiaceae; genus Rubia; species Rubia peregrina. The sequence goes on from JAULKK010096728.1 coordinate 15,315, forward strand.
TAATTTCTGGAAACAGAAATCAAGGTAAAAATGGCTAAAGTAGGATGATCTGAACACCACTTTCTTCCATAACTCAGATAAACAAAAAAACATAGTAGACTTAGGATAGATAGCATTAAACATGAAAATGTTTTGCTAACTGACCAGAGCTAGATAGAACAAGCTGCAACAGCCTTTTTTGAAAATCTATTGGCAAAGGATAATTCAGACATATCTGGGGTTAATCTCATGCATTCTTTAACCTACATTCCCCAGGTAATAAACAGTCAAGATAACATTAGTCTTCTAAGGTCAGTAAGAATGGAAGAACTTAAATGATAGTGTTCAGTATAAGAAAACATAGTTGCAGTGGCCCTGATGGATTTGGTGGACATTTTTACAGATGGGGAAGTGAGGTAATTAAACAGGATCTTCTCACCCGTGTTAAGGAGTTCATGTGCGAGGTGCCAGTTCCAAAATCAATCACTAGCTCCTTAATAACTTTAATCCCCAAGCTGCAAACAACTGCAGAATTTACTGATTTTAGGCTTATTAACTTAGCTAATTTTGTGAACAAGTTTTTTTCTAAAACCCTAGCTAAGAGATTTAGCCCTTCAGTCAGTAAATGCATCTCAATTGAACTATCAGACTTTATTAAAGGCAGAGAAATTGCAGACAACATTCTTGTCATGCAAGAATTAGTAAGGATGCTAGACAAGCCAACTGAAAGACTAAATACAATTTCCAAATTGGACATGTCATAGGCATTTGATAGGGTATCCTGGGCTATGCTCAATTCATTGCTTCTAAAATATGGCTTTCATGTTCATTTTACAAAACTGATCATGAGCAATATTAGAACAACCTATTTCTCAGTCCTGGTTAATGGATGCCCTTATACCTATTTTAAAGCCTCTAGAGGTCTAAAACAAGGTGACCCCTTGTCCCGTACACTCTTTAACTTCATAACTGAACTCTTAAATAGGGGATTAAAATCCATGTTCAATGCCAACTTGATTGATTTTTTTCCAGTTCCTGGGAACAATAAGAAGAGTGCATTTTATGTGGGCTCTAAATCTAGTTCTATTTCCAGAAATAGAATTAATACTATAACAGGTATACAACAAGACACTTCCCCTTCAAATACCTAGGCATAAACATGTACAAAGGTAGGACATGTAACCACAATTTCAATGAGTTTCTAGAGAAGATTAACTTAAGGATAGCTGATTGGAACAATAAATGGTTGCCCACAGCAGAAAGGTTAATTCTGATTAAACATACACTCTCTTCAATCCCAATCCATATTTGGAGTGTCATGAATCCAATTGTACATATACAAGATTTGATAGAATAGATGTTAAATGCATTTATTTTTGGTGGTCAACCAGAAGACACTCATAAACACTGGAAATCATTTGCCAACATGAGCTTACCTTTTATAGAAAATGGTTTAGGGAACAGATCTCTGAAAAGTGTTATAACCTGCTCTTTAAAACTATGGTGGAACCTTCAACAAGGTTCATCTCTCTTGTCCAAGATTATCTGGTCCATGCCAAAATCGGAGCGAAGCTCAGATGCATGGAAGAGGACCTGTAAGGCCTCCCAACTAGCTGTAGGAAATACTCATATTTTAAAAGGGAATAGCCAATACAACTTTTGGATAGCTAATTGGAGTGGTTTAGGTAACTTAGTGAACCACTAGAATGATGACCTAGACACATACATGCCTTATCTTACAGTGGTTGAATTTCGGAATAATAGAACTGCCCATCTGCAACATTTGGCTGCAGGTTTCTATGCTTTTATTACTAACAAACTGTTGGACCCCATATCTCTCTATCATCATAGAGATCAGATGATCTGGAATCCATCTACCACAGGTAAATTTTCAATTAAAATTGCTTTTCAAATGGTTAGAATAGAAGAACACCTGCTGGAAGCCTCTCTAAGGTATGGTCATCTCTTATCCCTCCCAAAATATACTTTTTTCATGTGAAGAGTCTTAATCAATTATTTTACCATTTTATGAGACCTTGAATAAAATGGGGATTTCATCTGCTCATAAATGCCCATTCTGTAATAATCTTGATACCATGAATAACTGCTTCAATCTCTGTTATGTGGCCAGATTAATGTGGCAATATGTCTTTCAATTACTGGAAATGAGACCTCAGAATTTTACACATTTCTGATAGGTAATCCTGGATGTGGTCAATAGTTAGCAAAGGTAAAACTAGGATAAATGCTTTGGAGGGGGTGAAAGTTTGAAATTTGGATGCTTAATGGTGTTACTCCCCAGGGTGGATGCTGATGGGGGAGGATGTTGGGAATTGATTAAATCTAATTTAGCGGAATATCAATAACCATATTCAAGATCTCATGCATGTATTTAATT
>JAULKK010097042.1:0-17690 GCA_032355705.1 Rubia peregrina
GACCTAATGGAGAATTTCTTAATACCAATTAAGCTTCAACATATGGTATCAATGAGTGAATTATTTGTGATATTTAGTTGGTTGAAAGAACCTTAAGGTAAAAAAAAACTGGATGATATACCTTTATAAAAATCAATGGCCTGGGATTGACTCGGGATCTTCTAACTATGCCCTGGAAGAGGTATAATCATGGGTGGCTGTGGTCCTATGCAAACGTATTCAAATAAAAAAATTTGTCCCTATGATGGAAGAGTGACTGGCTCAAATCAACCAATCTATAACAAAATCCAAGTAACTTCGTTTCAAAGAATCAAGAACACATCCTAGAAGAGACTAATTGCAACTTGGGAATTATTTAATGTCGCACTTCATTTGTATCTTGTTCCACTTGATGACAAAACCCTCATACTTAAGCAATAATATGAGGAAAGGAAATCAAACCGTGGATGAATATTTGCACTTCATTTGTATCTTGTTCCACTTGATGCCAAAACACTCGTACTTAAGCAATAATATAAGGCAAGGAAATCAAACCGTGGATGAATATTTGCACTTCATTTGTATCTTGTTCCACTTGATGCCAAAACACTCGTACTTGAGCAATAATATAAGGCAAGGAAATCAAACCGTGTATGAATATTTGCAACATCTTGTGTTAAACCCCAGATCCAGGACCCACTTGTTGAATACAAGTACCGAGTCGGACTGGGCGTGCTACCGAGAATCCAACGATCGGATTACTCAATTGCAGTAAAGAGAAAATATATTTATGCGGAAGAAATTTAGAAAAATTAAAAATTCAAAACTCTAACTTACTATTACAGTGAAAGACTTAATACAAGCACTAAACAAGAGTTTAACTTAAATACAGACAAAGTTCTAAAGGATCCAATAAGGACTAGTTTTACATTAATATTTTACATAACGATAATACATACTAAGCCAAAAGATTCTAAATATCGCCCAGGATCCTTCCCCAAAATAAGTAAAGGCACCAGTGCACTTCACTCTAACTGTTCAGCTACAACTGAGGGGGGTTATTTAAACTAAGGTAAGCTCCTTGCTTAGTGAGGTTCCATCGCCAATAATTACCAAGTTACATATAGTGATCACATAATGCAAATAGCCACATGGATCCTAACACATAGTAAAATGATACTGGTGGTTAATGCCAAGTTGCAGTCAAGTGCCTATGTGGCAACTCTGACTAACATACAAGTCATAACCCTTTCAATAGTGCCCGAAGGCCATTCAGATTTAGGAATCCACAATCGTCAACCACGCCCAATATGTTAAGTTACGAGCTCGTATCAGTACCGTTGGTTATGCTAGCATACCAGAAATACCACGAGTAGCCGATCGATAATACAGTCGGGTCAATACTGTTCCCGTTGATTTAGATCAAACTACAATCGCGTCGGGGACCCCCGATAAACACAGACAAGCAATCAAGTAGCACGCATTCAAATTTGACACGACAAGATAAAGTACAAGCCGGTCATCCACATATAATCAATAATTATTTTCACATAGTATCATAATAATTAAGCCCAGTATGATAAAGTACACGATGTGCTTAATTATTATGAAACAAAATAATAACTTGAAAATAGAACAATTTCTATAAACAGTTCATGCTTTGTATAAAATTCTCAAATATTACATTTAAACTTGACAGGCATGAAATATCATGCAATAATAAATTTTAATTCAATTCGTGCTAGGGTGATGAAAACACTCACCGGATTGAATGTAGTTTCATCGTTTTGAAATTTGCACAATTCCGTTGTTCCTATCCAAACAGCTAAATTTCCCTGTATTTTATTTGTAAGAAAGAAGGAGTGAGAGGGAAAGATTTCTTCAGAACGAAGTCTGAAGAATCAATTCCTCAGCTCCTATATTTATAAGGCCAAAAGCCGACTTAGGCTTGGTTTCAGCATTCATGAATTATCATTCCATGGCCTAATATTGCCAAGAAAAATGGCTGCGTGCCATAACTTGCTTCATGATTATGTTTTGATGATTCCATTTGCCTTACTACTTCATTTCCTTACTTTTGCTTTTACCAATACTTCCTTTTTATTTCTTTCTTCATTTCTTTGTTGGTTCGGTTTTTCATTTTTTTTCTTCTTAATATTATTTTTCTTTTTAATTTCATTATTACTATTATATCATTCATATTTTATAGTTTGAAATAGTAGACAATTATAATTTCGATATTATGAGACTTTACTATAACATTCCACTATTATAAATATTTAATTAACCCACCAACTAAGCGTAGACATTTTGATTTTAATTGTAGTTTCAATGTTATGAGGTTTTATTACCAAATTTCAACCGTAATATAAATATTAATCAATAACTCAAATCTTGTCAATATTTTGATTTCAATTGAAAATCAAACATTACGTGGCTTTATTACAAAATCATAATAAAATAGATTTTAATTAAGGACTCAATTCATTATTTCTTAATGTCTTATTCCTTCAAATGTGCGAATTGTTTATCTTGCCTTCTTCCTAATTTGACGTCCTATTATTCATTTCTCATTTCTCAAATAATTCTATAAATAGTCAATATATTATTATTTATAATATTATTTATTTATTTATTTATCTCATTTCATTTTGTTTTATGTTACAATTCCTTGTCGAGTTTGAAGGTACAGTCGGAAACAATCGAAGAAAGCAGATAAGAGAATATGAATTTCTTGTTAAACCTAGTTATTACATACGTACGAAATCTATTAAGGCCGGGGGTCCACATCTGCGGTAGAACCTGCTCCTGATCCAATGCTCTCTTCTTCCTGGAAATTTCAACAAACCCACCACTATAAGTTCCCCTTTCCATTGTATTTTGTTTATTATGATTTTTGACTATGTGTGAAACTTTTTCTCATAAGAGCTTTGCATTATTTGCTTGAGGGAAACCAAATATTGAGTGTGGGGATGTTTATTGTGTGTGTGTGTTTTTGTTTTGTATTTTTGGAAATAAATGTTAAAATTTAGTTTTTAAAATTTTCGTGTTTTTTTAGTCAAACATTTGTTTTTTGTGTTGTTTTGAGTTGATAATTTGGCATGATGAAATTCTTGTGGCTTTTGATAAAAGTACCCTGCAGGGGTTAAACTTCTTTGTTTAAAAAACTTGATATAATTTGATATGCTTTGAATTTTTTGAATGAAAGTTTCTATGATTTGTAAAATTTAATTGAAATGATTTTTGGGATGAAGAAATAGGATGAGTTTAATTGAATATTTTAGCCTACTAGAGTAGAGCACTCTCTATATCAATCTTTGTTCTGAGAGTTCACATGGTTATACTTGGAGTTGCTATGTCCGGAAATGATGGGAGGCACTAGGACGAATCACACAACTTAAATTGCCTACCAATTACATTAACCCATAGTGAAACACTTTAAAGCTTTGACTGTGTTCTTTGATATGAGTGACTATATATTTAGCCTAAGATTTGTTTTATCCTTTCTCTCGGCCCTATTATACATGTTCTCTGAGTTGAAGTTGATGAATTCATCCATTGTGTTCTTTTCAGTTGATGACATTATAGATTATGTGTTCGGTTTGCTTAAAATGAACAGTTTTAAAATTGAAGGGTAAATCTTATTATAAACTGTGACGTTGTGGTTCTGTTTGGCCAAATTGGAGGGGGTAACTGGGAAAAAATCATATTGTTTGTTATGTTGCAATTTTCCATCACAAGTACTGATACTGGGCTATATATAAGAAGAAAGGTGTCGGAAAAATTCAAAAAAGAAAAGACAAATTAATAAAATAGCACCTACATTTGATGTGATATTATTTGGCTATCTCATACTAGCCATAAGCTTGAGGATTTTTGGTGAATGTCTACTATACATGGATGCTGGTTCAAGAAAAAGACATGCATAATATTTGATCTATATTGTTAGAGCTTATAACCCTTAGGATTTCACCAGTCTGAGTGGTTCCTAACTCGTTAGAACCCTTGAATAGACCTTATTGATTTTCATATTAACTTCCCTATGTTACAAATTGTGAATTATTTGAGTGATTGTCCGTAATATCTTGAGAGTGTTGAGTGAAACCGTCTGAAAATTCTCATTGCTTTCCCAATTTTGACTTAATTGATGATTAGAGTTCCTGATCGTGAATATTTTCATTTCAATTACTTTTAGGATGATGATTTCCAGGTGCGCTGACGTGATCCTTTACTCCCTTGCAGGGGGACATTTATTGTTATAAGAGCAGAATCTAGAGTTTTTAAATGTTGAAATTTTGTCCGTCTAGCCATGTGATTTGTGTTTCTATTTTCCATTTCTTTTTATTGAGTCGTTTTAGGTAAAGTTTTACTAGGGAATGAGAACTTATGAAAACTTTGGATTATTGATTGATCTTATTCTATTCACTTCAAGCTTGAAGGCAAGCTTGATTCAAGTGTGAGGATATTTGATGTGTGTTATATTGTGTTCTTATTTTGTGGGATTATTGTTATTTTTATTCAGATATAATTTGCACATTTACGTGTTTTTGGTGCAGAAATTTATGAATATGAAGAATTTGAGAGGGAGCTATACACTGTACTTTTCACCCCTTAAGCAACGATTTTTCCCAATCAGGTTTTCCAGGTAAAAGTTTTAATGAGACGATGAGCTCCAATTGAAAATTTTCTTATTTTATAAGAAATTTTTTCGGAGATGAAAGAAGGCAAAATAAGAATTGCTGAAGTTATGGGGTGCAAATAGAATTATTGAAGAGATGTGGATTTGAAGAAACTAGAGATATTCACTTCCCATATTGATAAGGATTTTATTATCTCTTTCCAGTTGGAATTCCGTAATTTTAGGAATTGGTTAATTAGAGTTAGAATAGGTTTTGTTACTCCCTCCATTCCAGACTAAAGTTCACAGAATCTTTTTCATGGTTTTCAATAAACACATTTAACCGTTAATATGTTTAACTACGTATAATAACGACAAATAATAAATTAATATTTATATACTACTTACAATGACGAATCCAAAAATATCACATACGATAGTATTATTGTTTATATATCTATTCAAATATGTGGTCAAAGTTTGACAGTGTTGACTGTCAAATATTAAGTGTGTAGTTTAGTTTGGAACCCAAGGAGTATCTTTTTATTTTATTTTCTTCCGCAAGAAGAATTTGAATTTGGTTGGTAATTGATTTGTTCGCGGAGCACACAAGTATATAGTGAATGAATGATTTTTCGTGAAGAATAATGTATCACTGACCAGAATAAATAGAGTACAAAAGGAAGGCTAATACTAGTATAACTATAGTCTAGTCAACAAATCCATCTAGAATCAAATCAAATAAATCAGACACTTGACTTATTCTAACACCCCCCTTAAGCGAAGCATCAGATGCTGGCCAATGCAGAGCTTGAATTTAAAGAACTCAAACAATGGATGAGAGAGTCCTTCGGTGAAGATGTCTATAATCTGAAGATAATGAGGAACATGAGTAACCCGCAGCTTGCTGTGAGCAACCAACTCTCGAACAAAGTGATAGTCGATGTCGATGTGCTTAGCCCGCTTGTGAGTAAATGGATTTTGATCCAAGATGATAGTACTACTGTTGTCACATAATAGCAACAGAGAACCAGACAATGGAGCTTGAAGATCTCGATGCAAATGAGTCAGCAAAACAACCTCGAAGTAGTGTTGGTAAGAGCACGATATTTAGATTTGGTGCTGGAACGACAAACTGTCGGTTGTTTCTATGCGCTCTAGTAAGGAAGGTTCCCACCAAGAAAAGTAGCATATCCATAGGTGGATCGATGATTCTCTAAATAGCGGGCCCAATCGGTATCAGAATACCCCAACACCTTGGATAACTAGGAGACCAAAAAGTGAATCAAAATGTAATACGCCTTGAACATATTACTGAATCCTCGTAACAACAGCAAAATGATCGTCTGCAGGGTCCGGAAGAAACTGGCTGATAGTATTAACCAAGAAGGCCAAATCAGGACGACTGATGGTCAGGTACTGGAGTGCCTCAACTAGAGAACGATACAAAGTCAGATTCCAAAATGTCAGACTGGTCGAACTGTTCAACTGAGAACCTGGCACAAATGGTGTAGAAACTGGAACATCATTAGACATCCCTACCCGAGTGAGTATGTCTTAAGCATACTTTGCTTGGCCAAGAAGTAAACCCGATGAAGGAGGCAAAACTTCCAAGCCAGGAAAGTAGTGAAGTGTGCCTAGGTATTTTATTGAAAACTCCCGATGTGTCTAATCAATGAATTATCGAAGAAGAGTCGAATCGTTGCCTGTAAAAAATGATATCGTCGACATACACCAGAAGATACAGTAAATGATCCCCGCAAAAGAATGAATTGAGACGTGTCGATTGAGCTACACTAGAGACCATGCTGAGTCAAATAGGTGCTGAAACGTTGAAACTATACTCGAGGGACTTTCTTAAGACCATAAATATTCTTCCCCAAGTGACAAACATAATTTGGATAAACAGGGTCCTTGTATCCAATGGGTTTCTTCAAATAAACTGGATCATTGAGGATGCCATTGAGAAATGTGTTCTTAACACCCAACTAATGAAGCAGCCAGGAACACATCATGACAATGGAAAGAACTATCCGAATAGTGAAAGCTTTGACTACGGGACTGAAAGTGTGATCAAAGTCAAAGCCCAGAATTAGAGAGAAACTCCATGCAATAAGGCGTGCCTTGTAGCAATTAACCATGTCATCAGGAAGATGCTTCAGTCGATTAACCTATTTGTAGCCAACAATGTTGACATCTGATGGGCGAGGAAGTAATTCCCATGTGTGCTGTCCGTGAAGAGCTGCTATCTCCTCATCCATAGCAAAAATCCAATACGGATCCTGAAGAGCCGAGTGATAATAAGTGGGCATAGACTGAGCAAGCAGGGAAGCCATAAGTCTATGAGCTACAATATTTGAATAATCCCTGTGCTGAATAGCTCGAGTCATCGATCGAGTGGTCATGCGATGAGTGCAAGCCCGAGGAGGAACGACAAAAAAGTGAAACCAAACAAGGAGGCTAGTGAAGAAGCAGTTGAGCTGGGTGGAGACCGAGTATGCGGACTAACCGACGGAGAGGAAGGTTGTACCTGCGGGGTGTTGGTGGTGGATCAGTAGCACAAATGGAGCAAGGGGCCAAAGGATATGTAATCGGCATAGGAGAAAATGTAGGCAACGAAGGTGCTGAATCATAATCAGGATCAAGAGAAGGAAAAACATCTAACACTGTCGGTGGAGAACCGATCGCTAAAGGAATGAATGGGGCAAATGGAAAGCATGTTTTGCCAAAATGAGCTTGTCGAGTGACAAATATTCTTCTAGGAGTACGATCAAGGCATCAAAAACCATTAGCCAATAAAACCACACGGAATACTGCGGGAGATAGCTTCTGATCAGGAAAGGGGTGAACAAAGGGGAAGCTGACAACCAAAATCATGAAAATTTGTGTATATGGGAACTCGGTCATTATTAACTTCATATGGTGATCCTCCGCCAAGAACGGGAGTAGGCAAACGAATTAAGGTATAAGTAGCTGCAGCAAAAACATCATGCCAATTGGAGAGAGGGACATGAGAGTGGTATAACATAGACAAGCCTATCTCAGCAATGTGGTGGTGCTTGAGCTCAGCCCAACCATTCTACTCAGGAGTATATGGGCAAGAAATCTGATGATGAAGCCCCTTGTCTGAAAGTGAGAGCGTAAGCAACCATTTACGAACTCAGTCCCTTTATCACTCTGAAACACCTTAATGGTGGAAGAGAATTGGTTTTCCACAAAAGCCGCAAACTGGTGATAAACATCCCAAAAATTAGATTTGCAGCGCAGTGGGTAAAACCACGAGAGTCGGGAATGATCAGCAAGGAAAATGGAATAGTAGGAGAAACCATCAATATATAAAATAGGAGAGGGCCCCCCCATAAATCACAATGAATAAGATCAAGTACCTTAGCAACACGTTTATCATTTGTATGAAAAGATAAACGTTTCCCTTTACCCTTTTCACATGCATCATAATGAGTGGATTTAGGCAAAACCGATGAGACAGATAAGCATCTGGAAGCACGCAAACTAGAAATAACAAAATACGGAACATAACCAACTCTAACATGCCATATTTCAAAAGATGCACGCGACTTATTTGATTCCAGAGTAGTCAGCAAAGCCGATGCACCATAGGCTAAAACATAACGACTATCCTCAGTATGAATGTGACCCAAGGTTTCCCTAGTGATGTTATGCCGAATAATAAATGAATGATCATCAAAGAAGACAACAGCATTTAAATTTTGAGTTAATTTACTAATCGAAAATAAATTTTTAGTGACATCAGGCACAATGCACATCATAAAGAGGCAAAACTTAGAAATCCAAGAATCACCAACATGTGTAATAGGGAACATAGACATGGCCAGAACCATCATAAGGTGTCATATGATCAACAACACTGAGGGAACGATGACATGTGTTTTGTGGCGCCAAAATATACAATCCATTTGGAGCCATGATGATTAATTCCGTGTGAATTGGAAAAAAATCCATAATTGTAGTGAATAAGGATTACCAAAAAAAATCCACAAAAAATCCACCAAAAAGCTGATGGCAGCGGGAAATGCTGAAGGAATGAGCGCCCAATGCGTGACCAACAAGACCTCACTTTCAATCAACGTGCGCGTGAGTTTCACGTCTTGTAATAATGTTGTAGTCGATGTGCACATGAAGTTTACGCGCCTCCTTTACAAATGGGCGCTTGTATAACACGCACTGAAGGGAAAACCCTGTTCTACTGCCGCTGGGCCTGGAACGGAGATAGCGCGCTGGAGAAGAAGAAGTCACCGGTGATGAAGCCTGCTGATAGTGAGGTCCCAGATGATGAAGAAGAAGTTCGTTGAGGCCGCTGATGATGAAAGACGTCGCAAAGAACGCCGATGGAGGCTCGTCGGAGACCGAGAACGCCAATGAGTGAATTATCGATGGATTGAGAATGCCGATGCGAAGAGAACGCCTGAGATGAAGCGGAAAGCTGGAGTCTTATGAAGCCGTTGAAAGGACTCCTGGAAAGTGGAGAGAAAAGGTTGCCAGAATCTGGCCGGAGGTTGGCCGAAAACTGGTGGTGATATGGTCGGAAAAGGAGAAGGAGGGAGGCGGCCGAACGAAAAATTTAAAAATTAGGGATTAAGATTTAGGATCAGAACTTGCTCTGATACCAAGAATGAATGATTTTCCGTGAAAAATGTTGTGTTACTGAATAGAACAAATAGAGTACAAAAGGAAGGCTAGCACCAGTATAACTTCATTCTAGTCAACAACTCTATCTAGAATCAAATCAAATTAAACAGAAACTTGAATTATTCTAACAGTTTTTTTTCTCGAAATAGTTAGTTTGGTTTGAAATTTGTTTTAGTTGATTAATACATTAATTGGTTCCAGAATCTACAAGATTGCATACTTTAGGTATCATAATATTCTGGAAGATTACTTTGGTATACCAGGTATTCCGCTGCCTTGCATCTACTGCATTACGGTTTTCTTTAGTTATTTGTCAATTATGTTTTATTTTTATATTCTTTATTTGTTTAGTTTAGTTATCCCGAGTAGCCACATTATATATCAGCATGGAATAATGAGCATTAATTTATGAATCGTGAGATCTAATTGTTTTATAATCGATTCTCAAGTCTTCTTGATTATTCTTGGTTTAATTAATTCTTAATATGTTTAAATCAGACCAACTTGAATATTGCTAGGATAATGCTAGCTAATTCCAACAATACGTAATTGTTGGAAATGATTAGTAAGTAGCGAGTTATTTTGAAAAAAATTAAGTAGTTAATACTCTAATAGCAAGATAGAGAGCAATTAAGCGTGTATTACTACTTGCGTATAAGTGGGTAATTGCAGTATCAAGTTCTTTTCATTCTTAATGCTATTGAGGTGTGTATCTAGTTTTGCGAATATTTTCCGGGGGAATCTTGCTAAGAGAAACAATTGATTTATTATAATGGATCAATTGTCGACAAGGTAAGAATGATTTGGGAGGGTTCATCAAATACTTGCTGTCCTATAACTGATAGATGCATATGAATTTATTTATCTCTTCGCCGATGATCGATGTTAAACTAATGTGAGTTATTCTGAGCCGATCACATTCTTCATATATTTTCTAGATTTTATATTTTTTAGTTTGAATATTAATTCATATTTGATATCAGCTAGTTACATCATTAGTTGTTAGAAAAATTCTAAAAATTAAGGCTTGGTGGCTACACCAAAAGTGTCTTCTATTAGTAGATATTTTTATTATAGTTATTACTCTATTACTCGTGGGATGAACTCTGCTTACTATTGGGCTAATTTCTCACCTTGAAAGTTTGCGGATTATTTTGGTGAGTGAAACGACGTTCACCACCTATTTATAGATTGATCCTTTGTAAGCATAGTCCATAGATTATTGTACGAATTGGAGCTGTTATATGGGCCTTTTATTAGGACGCGTTATATATATATGTGGAAATCAATTTTTTTACATCTTTGTCCGAACAAGTTCTGAGTCCGGAACAACTTTCCCAGCCCCTTGTGCTCTCCATCCCAAAGACTCGAACATATTAATCTGAACTCTAAACCTTATTCTTGAATAATCATCTGAGCTCAAAACTCATTACCTAAGAAAATGCATTTTACGTGTCAAAAACCAGTGGAGGAACAGAATCAACGGCCGACTTAGGAGCCGATCACAAATGCAGAGGCATGCTACGTGATTGGAACCTTTAAGTAGTTTCGAGTTCATAACTGTCTAACAACCACCGACGACCATAGACATGTTCCAAACTTGGGACTCAATTTCCGAACGCGGAACTACAAAGGAAGCCGGTTCCTAAGCGGTGATCAAAGGAGGAACAAAAAGTCAGGACCAAAGAAGCTACCTTCAAAGTTGCTTCTCTAATCCGATAAAACCACCTTTAATGAGGCTTCCTACACTAGGAATAAATGTCATTGATCTAAGAGCAAATGAAGAGAGAAGATAGAAAACCTTAGAGAGAATTAATATCCTCCATTTGCTATCAAACTAAATCTAACTAAAAATATGTTTAAAGCAGAGGAAACTAAAGGCACTATATATAGTGTAGGGTAAATGAGCCTCAAAAAGCCCAAGTTTGGAAACCCTAGTGCCACGTTGGTACGAGCCATGCAAACTCTACCACGTCCCATGTAAGATTACACAGGACATCGTCTGGATGCCTGAAAATTACGAATTGAGTGGACGAGCCATGTAGGTTTGCACGACCCGTTGCCTTGGTCTTCAACTTCGGTCTTCTAAGCGCTTGGGAAGTGCATATATGCATGTCTCATGTCTGGACTTTGAATTCCTCTTGATCTTCGTGCACAAGCCGTCTTTGGCCCCATCTCTTGTGGCATGAACTTTGGCATAACCCGTGCCATTTCTTTGACACTTTCAAACTTGGTTGTTTCTTTAACCCTTCTACCTTCTACCTCATTTTGACTCGTAGCCTTCAATCTTCTACCAATTTTTTAATAAACCTTAATTATCCTACTCCTAAGTGCTTACGAGAAATTTACAATTAAGCTCACAAAACAAGATCTCGACGCTCATATGGACAAAAATCAATTAGACTCAATATAGGTTACAAAATGAAGGATTTAGATTTAAAAAACCCAAAAAATGGTCATCTAAACCCCTTATGATGCAAACCTCTCTAAACCTAGAAATATACCCACAAAAACACAACTAAAGAGATGTTAAATGCTTCAAGAAATACATGCATTTGAGGTGTCATCAGTCATGTTCCACGTATTGCGTACAATTGTTCCATCCATTCTAGCCAGTGAGTAACTGCTGGACTTGTAGTCCTCTGTGGCTTTGTAGGGACCTTCCCATTTGGGGTAGATTTTCCATGTTTTCTTGGCTAACCTAGCTTCATTATTTCTAAGTACCAAGTCCCCCACCTTGAAAGAAGTGGTTTTGACTTTGTCAATGTATGACTTAGCTATTTTTTGCTTATATCTTGCCTCTTTTTTTGGGTGTAGAAATCAACCTTTGTTCTTTGAGTATGTGAAATTGGCTATGATATTTTTGAATTTATTTCTGCTTCGTACTTAATAGTTCATGGGTTTGGGTTTCCTACTTCTGTAAGGATAACAACTTCATGGCCCCACACGAAACTGAATGGGTTTTTCGGGCGTGGTCCGATAAGCCCACTAGATGGTTGGTAGCTCTTTGACCCATCCAATATGCTTCCCTCCAGTTTCTTTTGGATTCCATGAATGAGTGTACCATTCGTCGCCTCGACCTGGCCATTAGCTTGTGGGTGGGCAAGTGAAGTGAATTTATGTACTATGCTCAATTCTTGATACCATTCGTTGAATGATCTACTTGAAAATTGGGTATTGTTGTCAGATATGATTTTTATGGGTGGTGTTGTCAGATATGATTGTTGGGGTACACTAAAATGACAGATGATATTTTCCAAACAAGGAAATTTATACTTTAACCGTGATTTTATTCAAGGGATTCGCTTTTGCCCATTTGGTGAAGTACTTTACTGTGACGATGAGGGTATTTTGCCCCTCATGTTCCGCCTAAGAAAGGACCAATGATGTTGATTCCCCATTTGCCAAATGGTCAATCGCTATAAACTCCAGCCATTCCTGACTGTGGTTTCTATTGGAAGAATACATTGAGTTGACAACTCTTGCATTATTGAACTTGTGAGCATTCTCGAACACTGTTAGCCAGTAGTAGTCGGAGCGTATCATTTTTTTGCCAATATGTGGGCTCATTGATCTGAGTCTCACCATCCTTTGTGTATATCTTAAACAATGAGGCAACTTGTCGTTGTTCTACTTATCGGATCTATGGGGCTAGGTAACCCATTTTGTAGAGTACTCCCTCTGCATAGCTGTAAGATGGTGATTTAAGCTCAATTTTTTGTCCTTCCTTCTTGTCTTTTGACAGGAGGCCATGTTCTAAGTAATTTATAATTGGACCCATCCATCTTAAGCAAGCTTCAGGGCTTGAGCCACCATTGTGGTCAATGTGTTATGAATTAGGATGAGCTCGATGATCACATTATTTTCCAATGAAAAGTTGGATATCCTATCGTTGCTAGCCAACATAGGACGTATGTCTTGGTATTCTGTGATCGGGGAACATGGATAATCCTGAAGTGATCAAATATTTTCAAGAGCTATCTTGTTATATTTGGGTATTTACTCAGTTGTTTTTCATTAACAACATAGTGCTCTACAAACAGTTGTAATATTAATTGCAAGTTGCTTTGAACTTAGATGCTTCAATTATCAGATTTTTGAATCTAAATTTGGTGAATTATCCAAGAAGAATTGGTGTCCATGGATAGCATATTTATAATTTTCTCCACGAGTACTGTAAAATCAACTACAAGAATTCTCAAATTGGATCAATCATCCGTAGCGATAAAAAGAAGTTTGAGGTTGAAGTCATACCGGGCGTCGCAAATTATGCAATATCCCACAGACTGTAATGATCAGTCAGCACCCAAGGAGAACAAAAGACTCCCGGCTCATGGTCCGTGCAAAAATATTCACGATCTGTTCACTGCTCAATATGTCTGGTTAAAAAAAATTCTCTTCTCCACATATAAATATGCTCTTTCTTCCTATTTTTCATTTGAGCCCGACACTGGGTCTTCAAAACTCAAGTTTTTCATTAGTTTATCTTATTTTTTGCATCTTTTGCATGAATTTTTGTGTCTATGCTATAGGTTTTCATTTATTTGTGTATATTTGTGCCAGGGAGCAATTGTTAACATCACTAGCTAAAATTTGTGAAATTTTAGATATGACTTTACTATCATGATTTATTGTACGTATTATTTATGATTATATCATGATTAAGGTTAATATGTACAACTAATCCTGATTATGGCATGATTTAGCATTAGGCTCGAGATTGAACCCGGACAGATTTTCTCTTTTGTTGGTTTGGTTATTGGTCAATGTGAAGATTGTGTTCAGGTATAACAACTAGGTATGGTTGTTGATTAGTGAGTTAAATTAGCATTGATTATGGAATTATACTTATACATGATTTTTTGTGTGAGTTGTGGACGATTGGGTCGGCAATTATCTTTTGACTGAAATGCATCGAGGTTATAGGGTAGTCCTAAAGGTCATCTCTTGAGTTTGTAGAACTAATATGATTCTATGATCTTTGAGAGCATAGTCAGGTGCTAATGTTCTAGATGTCAAAGGTTTACGTCTAGAATGGGCGTTCACGTTGGGTCCCAGAGTGTAGTGATACTCCTGGGTTTAGTTTATGTTACTGCGCACGGGTGGATTAAGCTCGTGAGTAAGGCTAGTTGATGTAAGCGGTAGAGTGAGCCTAGATAAACCATAGGGAGGTGAGAGATGGAAAATGAGCGGTGGACATCCAAATGAAAACCATTAGTCTCCAATGATTTCAAGCTATTCGCATTGTGTGATAAAAGAATCATGATAAGACATACTTCTAGGATTTGAATGTAAATCGAGGATCAAATCGAATAGTTAAACATGCTAAGTTAATTTCCCCGAGTCTCATTGTTAATTTCTTTACATCTCTTTTTAGTAGTTCTTTATGATAGTTAGATTTATCTCATTCCATATTTGTAGTTGGTAGATTTGTTCTCAAACACCCCCTCACTCTTTGTATGAACACCCACTTGATGATACTTGTGTGTGTTGTTTTCTACGCAAAATATCATTTAAACCCCCCTTTTCCCTTAAGCAAGACCTCAACTTACCTTTATGGGTTGAAACTTATAAATATTATCTTTGATTTGAGCAGTGATTTTAACGATGCCAAAGCGTGCATGACTTAGTTTATTATATATTATTGCATGTTGTTGCTTACCTTGATATCTTAAGCCATCGTCTATTTATAGGCCTCTTGAGCCTATGTTATCAAGATGTCGTTTGATGTACATGTTTTTGTGGCCGTGGCAATCGTGGTGGCTACACGACTCTTCCCTGCACACATATCATGGGTTACTTTTGTTGATCCTGACCAGAGTAGAAGCCACGTGCGTGGTATTCATGGTGGTGTCTGAATGTTTCTCTAAGTGAATAGCGTAGAGTACGTGGCGCGACCTTCTTGGCCAGCTCTCGCTCTTCGCAGTATGAAACGCTTCACTTGCTTCGTTGAGCTAGACCATATGTGCTTTGGACCTACTATTTGGCTGCAAATATTATGATTAGGTGTTATAACTAGTCGTCGTTATCCATTAATTGATTAGATTATGTTTAAGGATGCGATTAAGTTTATCTTAGTTATAAGTTTGAGTATGCAGTTAGGGGCAGCAACTAGTTTGATTTGTTATGATTGCATCCGAAGATAATGATGAGATCGAAAGGTTCTTTCTTTGTGTCCACTATATCCACAAGGACGACCAACTGTGATTTAGTCGGGTGTTCTAGCTGGCTGGAGAATCGTCTAGAATGAATTGTCAATGTTTAATGATATCCCCAGGATTAGTATATAGATAGGATTATGTGTAGATTGACCTCAGGGGTAAGGTTTATGGTGTTGCCGATAAAGCGCACTCTACCTATACAAGGGGAAGATGAAAGATATTGAGGGGAGATGTTCTCAGAGATACAAACTTTCCACATCGTGTGATCACGGCATAAACAATCCCTCTCATTCAAGGTTCAACAAATATATCTCTTCATCCTCCTCTGACCTCACCTTTCTTTTTCCCTACATTAGCCCCAGAGACAGCTTCAGACATGGGTACGCTTGAATACTAAAGCACATGTTTCCGCTTGCAGCACCAGACGGCCAAATCCCAATTGTACAAAGACAGGTGGGCTGGCATTTATTGATCTAAGAATATTTCAGTTAAACACTAAATAGATTAAACGTAATTGCCCACAATAATACTTGTATCTCTCAGATGCTAGCAATGATATCTAAACTGAAGTTTAGCTCTTTGATGGCTTAATCTCTGATAAAACTTTGGCTGAACTCAAGTACCCGAATGCCAAATACCATTTGTACAAAGCCAGGTGGGCTGGAATTTGCTATGGCTGGTCATGCCAGTTATTGAATCAAGTATATTTCGGTTAAACACTAGATCTTCTAGGGATCGATTCCATAGCATGATTTTTAAAATATAAAGGCATGACTATGATAAAATCATTCACTTTTCTCGACTCAAACGCAAAATCTATCTTGAGCATCAGAACAACTTTTCCATGGTGATCCGATGATTTTATCTAGAGGGGGAAATTAATCCAATAACTATTGGACCCATTAAATACAAACTAATGGGATGAAAAATTTCCTTTATTTTCTAATTTAGGATTAAGATCAAATGAGTTTTATAATATTAGTTTACAAGTAAAAATGGGATTGTGATCCCAATCTTCTCATTTACCCATTTCAAATTGGTAATTATGGGTACCCAATTAATTCCTGCCTTTTAATAAAGATATTATTTATTGTAATTGGACTCCACTCAAGCATGAATTAATTTTTATTCTTTTGGGATTATTTTTATGGTTATTCATTAAATTCCTAACTAGGGTTGTACCCGAATTTGTTCGAGTTCGGCTCCTTTAAAATATTTTGATCTCGATTCGATTTGATCAAACCTCTAAAATCATTATTAGAGCTCGACCTCGAGGTTGAGTGAAATTAATTTAGTTCAAACTCAAACTCAAGCCATAGTAAATATATTATATTTATTTATTTACATTGTATTATATTATATTTAATTATATATATTATATATAATAAGTTGGCTCTGCAAAGTCGACGAGATTAATGAACAATCTTAGAAGGTTCGAGCTCGAGCTCAGCTTGAACTTAATGAAGTTGGAATTCGAGTCGAGATTTGACCGAACCGTTCACAAACAGTTTGCTTCGTTTACACCACAACTGTTCACGAGCTCGAGGTTTGTTACACTAGGGATGTAAACGAACATCCGAATTGTTTATGAGCATCTCTATCAAAACTTGACTCAAATTCAAGTTTGGCTGAATTCGAGCATGCTTGAATAAGCACATATAGTATTCTAGTTCGAGCTCGAGCTCAAATTCAATTAACACTGGTCGTTAAACTCGTCGGATTTATTGAGGCAACATAACATATATTTACTAAAAAATATATTAAAGTGTATATTACACGAAAAATTATATTTAATCATAGCTCGAGTGCAAAATCAAATTAATTTCACTCAAAATCAAACTCGAGTCAAACTAATTTCATTCGAACTGGACTTTGAGCCAATATACTACAAGTTTGCAAGAATTTGAGCAGAGATGGAACTCAAAATATTTTAAACGAGCTAAATTTTAATTATTGGTTGTTCGAGTTTAGCTCGATTCATTTATGGTCCTAAGTGTTGTAGAAATTATTGAAAGAACGCGAATTACCCTCTGTCCAATAGCAGATTGGAATATAATTTAAGCATGTGAATGAGTGATGATATGTCTAGTAATACTTGATTACTCCCTCCGTCCCATAATAAATGACACCCTTTTTGGTCAATATTCTCAGACCATATTTGACCATAAATTTCAATTAGTATATAGCCTCTAATATCATCATGTGAGATATTGTTAGACTCCTATGTTTACGTAGTTTCTAAATATCAAATTTTAATGTACCAT